>ML393310.1:0-23512 GCA_005239525.1 Nicotiana knightiana
AGTGTATTCATCTCTTGTATTACAAAAGTGTTAACGGATTACATTTATATTATTTATATTGATATTTCAATTCATTAATTATTCATAGTTAGTAATGTATAAGATTGATCATCAATTACAATTATGTATGAGTATTAAATTAGTCATATACTTAAATATAACTTAAAAAATTACTTTACATAGATGCCATTATAATCTATTAAAATTAATTACCTAGCGAATAATTATTTATAATAATTTTAGTTAAATAAAATAATTATGTAAAGCTTCTAATAATTTTTTTATAATAGTTTTAGTTGTAATAATTAAAAAGAAAAATAAAATGTTTTGTCTTTGTAAAACTGGGAAACTTCAGCCCCGTATGCTGAAGTTGTTGTCTTTATAACTTGGGAACTTCAGCCCCATATGCTGAAGTTTTTTTCTTTATAACTGGGAAACTTCAGCCCCGTATGCTGAAGTTCCCCATCGCCGGACCACCCACTGCCGCCCCCCACCACCCTATCTCTCATTCTCCACCTTAAAAAAGGTAAGTTTGAACTTGTATCTTGAATCTTTTTCTAGTTTTAGTTTCAATTATGTCAACATTGTAGTTTATTGTTTGATNGTTGAACCTTTAGGATTAGAATTAATTAACTAAAACTGATTAGGATATGAATTAACTAAATTAATTTGTTCTTGTTTTATTTGTATAGATGGAACATCTATACAAATAGTTTATAGATGTATAAACATTGTAGTTTATTGTTTGATTTAGTGTTTCAATTTTGTGAACATTGTATTTTATTGAGGATTAGGGTTTAAGGTCTTGTTTTAATTAGATTTGTTAAATAATTTTATTAAATAATTAGTTTAATTAGTGTTGAATTTAGTTTAGTTAGATTTAAATTATGTATTGTCTTTAGGATATGAACTGAACATTTAGGATATGAGTTGAACCTTTAGG
Source organism: Nicotiana knightiana (assembly GCA_005239525.1). Classification (NCBI taxonomy): domain Eukaryota; kingdom Viridiplantae; phylum Streptophyta; class Magnoliopsida; order Solanales; family Solanaceae; genus Nicotiana; species Nicotiana knightiana. The sequence continues at coordinate 944 of ML393310.1, forward strand.
ATATGAATTGAACATTTAGGATATGAGTTGAACCTTTAGGATATGAATTAATTAGTGGACAAACTTTTAAAAATGATTTGGAACATCCTGCACACATATTGGAAGAAGTTGACATAGATGAAGTAACAATAATAAAAAATGTTGAAGAAGAATCAACTGATGAAGCATAAACTAGTTCGGAAGAAGAATCCTCGGACGAGGAACAATACGTCGATGAGCTCTAAAAAGTTGGTTTCTTTACTACTTCTCATTTTATAGCTATTTTATTATATGTTTCAATCTAAATATGTAATTTGTATGCAGATGACATGCAAGGGTTGAGGTAACGATGACCCTACAGGTTCTCGGGGTAAAGGAAAGGCTAAGAAGGGAAAGAGGAGAGTAGAAGATACTCCTCCCTCTTATCCTCCCTCTTATCCTCCCTCTTTTCCACCCTCTTCACAGGCGTCACCTATGTCTTATCCTCCACCCGATGAATATTATGAGGCGCCACAACATCACCAGCCTAGCTACATCTTTGTGCAGACACCGGGTCTTTCAGCACAGGGCCCTAGGACTGTACGTACAGCATACAATCCAGCTGCCTCACGAGCACATGGCTCACATCCATAGAGGTCACATCCATGGGGGTCACAACCACGTGGGTCACAGCCACTGGTGCCACAACCACGGGGGTCAAAGGCATCAGTATCACAGCAGCTTCTGGTCGATCCCGCGATGTCGCAGTCACAGGGATCACAACCATCTTCCTCATCGGCTCCATATCTTACAGGCCTTCGCCTGCGAGATACTAGCTCTGACCCCCCTACACCTTCCACACATGCATCTAATGTACATGTTTCCGACGATGATGCTGATGATGATGAGGAGGTGCATAAGGATAAGTATGGCAGGATCATCATAGTCCCTGAGGGTGATGGGTAAGAGCAACTTGATTTTTTTATGTTTATTATTTTGTACAGTTTGTACTAATATATTAATGTGTTTTTTTTTGTTAAATTGCAGGTTCATCCCGAGTAACACTGTTACAAGGATAATCACCAACGCCACCAGAAAGCTTTATGATGCCTCTTATACGAGTTGGAGCGAATTTCCATTCTCGTTGAAGGAGCAATAAATTTTCTTTTAAGCTTTATAATTATTTATATTTATGATATTTTTATACAATGTTTAACTTTTGAAATACAGAGCAAGTGTGTATGGGAACACTGCTATAGCGCGGAGGTGGCGCGTAATTTTAATCTTAAGGCTCGGAAGCGATTGTCACATAGTTTCTCCAATGCTAGACTGTACAACCAGAAGCCTAACTGGTTGCTTGACGAATTTTGGAGGGATTCGCAAAGGCAGTGGCTTACCGCGGAGTTCTTAAAGAAGAGCCAAAAAGGAAAGAAAGCTTGTGCATCCGAGAAGGGAGGCTTCTTGCACACTGGAGGTGCGATCAGCCAAGGGACTATAAAAAGAAGATTGGTACGTAATTTATTCATTTATTTTAATTTTCAAAGTATATCTATTCTGTTTATTAACTATAATTTATGAATTTTCAGGAAAAGAAGCTGGGTCGTCCAATGAAGCAAGATGAGTTATTCAAGGAGACTCATATTGTCAAGAAAAAGAAAGAGACTGATCCAGAAAGGTGGGTCGACGACCGATCATCGACTGTACATGTAAGTTTTCTCTTTCATTAAGTATTCTGATGTACTCTAATATAATCTTTCAAATACTAATTAAATAAAAATTTTCTTATAGGATCGCTTCAGAGTTGACATGGAGGAATTCATACGCAGTCAGCCACCTAATGAGTCGGGCGAGCCAATCCATATTTCGGAGGAGGATGCAGAAAGACTATGGATGCAGGCGGTTGGAGGTGCAAAATATGGAAGGTATACGGGCTTCCTAATAAGAAGTTCCACCGCTATCACTGTGGAATGCAAGGAATATGAACTTCCTCGCAAGCCGAGCAACTTGATGGGGAGAGCCTCTCCATTATGCGGGAGACTGTGACAAAGCTCAGTAGCGAGCTAGAAGCATCCAAGGAACGAGAAATGCTTAGAGATGCTCATTACGTTAGCATGCAAGCTCAGTACCAAGGCATGCAAGCTCAGTACAAAGGTATGCAAGCTCAGTACCAAGGCATGCAAGCTCAGTACAAAGGTCTGCAAGCTCAGCTTAAATCTCTCCTAGCTTCTGGAGCTTTTCCGATTCCCCGGTCTCGCGAGCCATCGCCAGAGGCTCAACTTGAACGTGAGCGTTCCTTCCGTCCTCCCCGTGTTAGTTCCTCCCGTCCTCCCCGTGATCGTTCTTCTCGTCCACCATAAAATGACCCTTCTCATTACCGTCTTGATAATGAAGATTCATCAAACAATGATGATAATGATATAGAATGAAACAGTCATTGAGTACTTTTATATACTTTGAACTAGACAATAGAACTTTGGTCCGTTTAGGATTGGGCTTGTAATAAGTGTTAACTTAGTTTTGTTAGTTAAATGTGTTAGTTCTATTGTACTTTATACGTTGTTGGTTTTAATGTTGGTTTTAATATTGGTTTTAATGTTGTTGTTGTGTTGTTAGTTCGTATTGTTGTTGTGTTAGTATTGTTGTTGTTGTTGTGTTAGTATTATTGTTGTTGTTGTTGTAATAGGATTTGATATGCTGGCAGGTGGTGTGGCTGCCAAAATAGGCAGTTTCTGCCAAAATAAAACCTAGAAAAGCGACCAAAGGTGGTCGCTAACTAACCCAGATTTCCAGAATAGCGACCAACTTTGGTCGCTATGTTATTAAAAAAAATATTTTTTCTGGAAATTAGCGACCAATTGTGGTCGCTTTGGTTTAAAATAAATTTAATAAATTAGTAAAAAAATTATTTTTTCTGGAAATTAATGACCAATTGTGGTCGTTTCTGTTTAAAATAAATTAAATAAATTAATAAAAAAGCGACCAACTGTGGTCGCTATTTTTCAGATTTTAAAATAGTATATTTTATTTACAGACCAAAGTTGGTCGCTATATTTTGTATAATAATAAATAAATAAATAACGTAATTTAAAAATAGAGACCAAATTTGATCGCTAAATTTATACTATTAAAAAAAAATAGCGACCAAAGTGGTCTCTTTTTTTGATACCCAGAATATTTGGTCAATTTAACATAGAGACCAAAGTTGGTCGCTAATTAGCGACCAACTTTGGTCTCTATGGTAAAGGGACCAGCAAAATAGCGACCAAGCCTGTTTGGACGCATTTTGGTCGCTTTTCACTGTTTAGGGACCAACTTTGGTCGCTTTTTGTGGTCGTTTTTNAAATAAATAAATAACGTAATTTAAAAATAGAGACCAAATTTGATCGCTAAATTTATACTATTAAAAAAAAATAGCGACCAAAGTGGTCTCTTTTTTTGATACCCAGAATATTTGGTCAATTTAACATAGAGACCAAAGTTGGTCGCTAATTAGCGACCAACTTTGGTCTCTATGCTAAAGGGACCAGCAAAATAGCGACCAAGCTTGTTTGGACGCATTTTGATCGCTTTTCACTGTTTAGGGACCAACTTTGATCGCTTTTTGTTATTGTTCTTTTCCGAATTTTTAGTAGTGTCGTTGAATTCAGATTGTTTAGGTTTAGTATACTCCATTACTAAGTTCACGTGACATTTTGCTGCACAGATGACCTTAGTTTTTAGACAACAAATTTAAACAATTCGCCAATTTAGCCGTTAAAGCAACAAATGGGCGTTAAATAAGTATATCTCATTTAGTTTCCTCGAAATAACTTGGATCATTATCGCGAAAAAATAAAAATATTGGTTGTTTATTTGTGAAATTCGTATCTGGATATGCTGTAGAAGTCATTTATAATTGGGAGCATGTGCTCTATTTCGAGCAGTGATGTTTATTCTAATAGGTTCCAAAAGCATGCACCTGGCTATTCTAATATATAGGCCTACTAATAAGTAAAGGGAGTTAAGTGTAATTACTATAACTCATAACCTCCCGTAGCAATTTTGTTCCCCACTTCACCTCTTCACATTTCATTCACTTCAAACTACGTACTCCTACTGAACCTTCTTCAACCTTCATTCTCCACAAACAATTCCAAATTTTATTCTCTACAAAAAATGGTAGCTTTTGTTCCAACACTTTTGGTTATCGGTTTTATATATACTTTTATCGACAATTTATATATACATATATTCAACGTTGCAGTAAAAGGAGAGTTATGTATAGCTCTCACTACAATCAAAAGGACAAAATGAAGAAGCAATTGAGTGATATATTTACTGCACTATGGCAGTTCTTTGTTGTGTCATTTATGATATTTACAAAAATGTATTGAAGAGACGCCCGAAATTACGATGAATCTGAAGGTTTGTAATTGGTTTAAGGGCGTGGATAGACAAGGTATTTGGTCCATATTGGCGATTGATTAAGCTAGTTTCACTTGAGGACCGAATCAAATTCATAGTCTCTCTATTACAATTCCTATTTCGCGTTTCAGAATCCAAAGTTGAGAAGAATTCAAAGGCGTAGGATTAGTTTTAGCATGTGGATGGATAAGGTTTTTGAGACATTTTGGCAATTGATCAAGCAAATTTCGGTAGAAAATTGCATCAATTTTATAGCAGAATGTTGCATCCCTCCAAGTAATATTCAACCCTCTTGGCAGCGGGTCAAAGCTCGAAAAATATCTCCCAGAATCATGGGAAGAATGGTGTGATCCTCGCTACTTTGCAAAAACGAGACTAGCGCAGCTAATCGAATTCTGATGCGCCCATCACGCTCTGGAAAGACCATGATCCCCAAAAATGATATCATGAACGCGAAGACTCTCAACTCCCTCCATGCATCGTAACTCAATTGGTTGACGAATTCTGTGCCCGAGAAGTTTTCAAACCCTTTCTCGTCCCCAAATCTGTCATAGAAATATTCCAACGGAACCCAACCTTCGTCTAGGCAACAACCCATTGGAATTCGACGGAGGCATAACTTTTTCAAAAAGTTGTTCACACCAATTTTTCTCGGAGCAACAGGTTTTTTCCCACGAAGGTCCCTCCCTAATCCGTTAAACCCACATAATTCTTCCAATGTAGGTGTCATTTCACAATCTTTGAACCTGAAGACATTGTTCAGGGGGTCCTAAAAACCTACTAGAGCCTCGATTAAATCAACGTTAGGCTTAATCCCCATGATGTTTGTGAGGAACTTGAGGTTCTTAAATACTTGATTTCGTTCCCATGCGCAAAACTAGCCCACCATTTACAAAGACTACTCGAGGTCTTATCTCTTATCAAGAATATAGGAGGTGTCTCGTCCCTTACCATTTTCTGATTGCTTCTTTGTGGAGAATTCGTGGAGAATTCTTTGTGGAGAATTCATTGCTTCTTTACTTACTTTTTTTTTTTAAAAAGAAAAGAAAAACGTCATTTAGGACTCGATCTATTTACTATTTTTGAAATTAGCAGACACAAAAAGTAGAAAAATGGATATTTTTATGAAAACGACCTTTTGATACTTCCACAGAAGGCTTAAAGAATTTCTCAGTAAAAACGGCTAAACATGGAGACAAAAATACTAATAAAAACAAAATAGGCAAAATAAACAAAATGACTACTTCAACGAAAACGCTCCTTCGGTACTCCCGAGAGAGGTTCAAAGGCTCTCTCGGCATATATAACCAGACAAACCTAGATAAGATGATTATTTTTGTGAAAACAAACTTTCGGCACTTCCACAGTAATTCAAAATTGGGCCAAAAGATTAAAATTGGCCCAAAATTCGTCCTTAGCCCAAACACCCCTACCCAATCGTAAAAATTGCCCGGGGCACCCTATTTGGTCGCCCCATTTAACTTATACCTGCTTTTTTAAAAACTTTTAACTTGTACCTACTTTTTAAATAACTTCAGCTCCCTTTCCCTCGCTGAGCTGAAGTTCACCAGTTAAGCTGAAGTTCGCCAGTTATAAAGACAAAACTTCATCATACGGGGCTGAAGTTCCCCAGTTAAAAAGACAAACTTCAGCTCTAGAGCTGAAGTTCCCAAGTTATAAAGACAATTACAAAGACAAAACTGCAGCTCTAGAGCTGAAGTTTGTCTTTTTAACTGGGGAACTTCAGCCCCGTATGCTGAAGTTTTTATTTTTATAACTGAAGAACTTCAGCCCCGTATGCTGAAGTTCCCCAGTTACAATGACGAAACTTCACCTCTAAAGCTGAAGTTCCCTAGTGTATTCAGCCCCGTATGCTGAAGTTTTTGTTTTTATAACTGGAGAACTTCAGCCCCGTATGCTGAAGTTCCCCAGTTACAATGACGAAACTTCACCTCTAAAGCTGAAGTTCCCTAGTGTATTCAGCCCCGTATGCTGAAGTTTTTGTTTTTATAACTGGAGAACTTCAGCCCCGTATGCTGAAGTTCCCCAGTTACAAGACAACAACTTCAGCTCTAGATCTGAAGTTCGCAAGCTACTTCAGGCCCGCCTTCTAGAATGCTGAAGTTTTGGGTGATTGCCTTTGCTACTTCAGCCCCGCATGCTGAAGTTATGCGCAAAAGCGGGTACGGATGTAATTTTTTTTACAAAGTGGGTATAAGTTAAAACGTGGCATAAAAAGTAGGTACGAATACAAAATCTTTGACCCAGCACTCGACCCAGCCCCATCCATCTGACCCGCTGGACCAACCCACGACCCGCCCACCTTACTCTCTAAATCCTGGCCACCCGTTAACTCTAATCTAATGGCTCACAATAATTCCCCATCCCAAATAAAAGTTAACCCATAATCCAAGCCCTAAACCTAACCCCCTTTAACTTCAGCCGCACACCCTCGCCCCAACCCGCCTGCCGCCTTAATCCAACCCCAAACCCACTGGAAACAAACCCCTTGACCCCCTCCCCTTTTCAATCCTTATCTTCCTTCCACGTCACAAGATTCTAACGACCTCTGACACAACTTTTACCCCATGTGCTCGTCACATTTTGGATTTTGTTTGAAAAATGAATTCTGAAAAATGGGGGCCGTGGATTGAGTGTGGATCGATCCTCTCCCTCCATCTGTCCGGATTCATTCTGAAAAGAATTTTCGTATTTTTCTTGAAGGGGACGAGGGTAGAAGCTTCCAAAGGTGAGTATATATATATCCCTCTTGGTGCAAAAGGGAAAGAGGGATTTTTTTTCTTTCTGAAAAAGTAAAAAAGGGATACGGTCAAGTTTTTTTTCTTCTATTATTCAGAGAAATTCGTTTTAATTTTCCTTCTTTTTTTTTTCTAATCCTGATATTATTCTACAAACAAAAATAAATAATTCTTCTAATTCGAGTTGTGGATTTCTGTTTCCGAGGATGAAATGGGTTTGAAGTTGATTTTATTCCCCGTTTCGGTTTTACCCGAGGTCAAGCTATTTTGGGTCTTCCATCTTCGTTAAGTTCGGATTGAAGTCGAGGCTTTCTGGGATTTGTTTTTCGATCTGAAGCTATTACTCTGTTGATATTCCTGCTGTTTCAGAGCTTTGTTTTCTGATTTCTTTGGGTTTTCTGCAATTAGGTACGCCTTAAATAAGTGCCTAGTCCGTTTTTTTTACTATGCCAGTTAATGTCGTATGTTGGAATGAATAAATCTGTTATGTTTCTTCACTTTTGGATGATAATGTTTTTGCTTTGGTCGAAACTTGACAATGTTTAATTTGTTCTTGTGCAATTTCGGTGTTATGGTGCATTTCTTAGCACTACGTTCATATGTTTAGACTTATTGGTATTATATTGATTTGTAGCATGCTTTTTATGTTGCATCCTACCGGGTATGACAAATCTTGGAGTAAAAAAAGGGTTCTGTTTTAGTTCTTGAGTTCGAATTTGTTTGCTCTGACTATTTGAATTTTAGAGTGAACAATGAGAAAGGTAAATTTGAGAAAGTTGGTTTCACAGTTACGGATTTTGCTGGGATTGGATCTAAGTAAAAGTTAGAAGCATGATTGTCATTCTTTTAGCAGTTAGATTATCAGGTTGTATATCTCCGCATGTTCCGTTATTGCGACATAGGAATTTAGTAATTCTGTTTGCCTGAAAGTTGTCATATAATATTGTGGATTGCTATCTAATGATATCGTTTGCAAGTTATATAATTGAAAACCTAGCATTTGGTCTCATTGTGATGAATATTACGTGATAGGATTCTTTGTTGTTTGTTTTAATTTGTGAGTTGTTTCTTCGCACAGTTAATTTGGTCATGATACGTAAATCACTACGAGTTCGAATGCACGCTGGCGTGGCTCTCACTTTTGGCGTTTTGTCTTAATAGCTTCATGTTACCTTCTCTAATATTGTATTTTCCTTATTTTTTCTAATATGAAATCTAGTTGAAACTTTAGATTTGTTGCAATATTGTCCATTTGCATGTTATTTGGCTTTTAACAGTGAAATTTCAAGTTGTGTAGTTAATAACAGTGAAATTTCTCATTTGTCTCCTAAAGTATGTGATGAATGCTTTACTCGGGGTGAATTTGATGTTAAGATATCTTAATATTTCCTGTCTATCCCTTGATTCTAGTTTTGAGGATTGCGTCAATGTGGGGTGTAATATTAAATTCAACTGGGCTGACGTTATAATGGAGTAGCTGTTTCAATAAAGTGGTTTAGGAAGTGTAACTTCTATATAGGCACGCTCTAATGAATTGTCGTGACTATGGGTACGGTTCCGTGACGTGGTTGTGATACCTAATTTCGAATTAGATTAAAGTAGGAGCATCTTTAATTTGCTTTAAGAATAATTTGAGGTGTGCCATACACAAATAAAATTCTATAATCTATGGCCCTCACGTAAATACAAAAATTAGTATGAAAAATGCCTTGAACTCTCATAGTTTGCTATAGGCAGGTTAATTAAATCATTGTCATAACTACGGGTACGGTTCCCGTGACGTAGTCGTGACGCTTAACTATTAAAATTCGGGGGTACATTTATGTGACCCGGCCACAAATTAAGTTTAATAAAATAAACACGTTGTGGATCGTGGGTACGGTTCCCGTGACACAATTCGCAATGTGTAACCAAATAATTAGTTGTATAACAATTGGATTATCAAAAGCGGTTTAAAAGGAATAAAATGCACGTATGTTTCAAACAAGGTTTTAAAATCAGATAAATAGGCCAATAATAATAGTTGAGCGACCGTGCTAAAACCACGGAACCCGGGAATGCCTAACACCTTCTCTCGGGTTAACAAAATTCCTTACCCAGATTTCTGTGTTCGCGAACTGTAAAACAGAGTCAATTTTTACTCTACTCGAGATTTAAACCGGTGACTTGGGACACCATAAACTATCCCAAGTGGCGACTCTGAATTTTAAATAAAATAATCCCGTTTCGATTGTCACTTAATTGGAAAAATTCCCTTATACCCTTCCGGGGTAGTAAAGGAGGTGTGACGTCAGCATATTTAAGTTTTATTCTTTCTTGTTTGTCACCCTAATCAGCATGTTTACCTTCTGTTTAAGTTTTAATCCTTCATGTTTATTGCTCTAAACCAACAAACTTACTTCGGTGTTTAAATTTCAACATTCCATGTCTATTGCTTTAAGCCAACATGTTTACTTTGATGTCTAAGACTCTCATTTTTCAATTAACCTCAATTGGTGTGATCAATTTTGTCCCTCCATGAACTGATTAGCATGACTGCTTTTACATTAAAATTCTATGTTTCCCTGTCCATTGCTTTAAGTCAGTATGCTTACCTCTATAGTTATGTATGACTGTTAAACTTGAGTGATTCCTGTCTAGACCCTAAATCAGTATGTCCTAGTGAATTGTTATCTACCCCATGCATGCTCTATGCTCCTGACTAGCATGCTTCCCTAACACCCTATTTCTATGTGCTCCTGATTCAGGATTCTTTTGTTCTCAATTCCTGCTTCCTTTTTGTGTAATTGTTTGTTCTCAGCATGTTATATGCTCACCTAGGGTTAATTAATAAACTGAATTGAATCAGGGCAATATGAAGCTTTGTTTGAAACTTTGTGACTGTGTTTCTATTTGCTGTTGTTTGCTGAACCTTTGTTTTCTTAGAATGTTTCCAAACTGTTTTTCACTCCTAAAATATTTTCACTTCTAAACTATTTTCACTCCTAAAATGTATTTACTTCTAAATTATTTTCACTTCTGAACTGTTTTACCTCTGGGCTGTTTTCCCACAATTGTTTCCACTATGTCAAGTACTCTCACTTCTACTCTTAGATTACTTAAGTTCTTCCCCTTCAGTATGTGTACTGCCTAGGAATCCATGAGATTCTTCTGAACTCTGACACACTGGGGCTGGCTCTTCCATACTGCACAAAAACTATTTTTCTTAAAGGATCTTGGTATAAGCATTGCCCGAAGTCCCTGAGGACCTTGGGAGCTTTGACACACCATGATACCCCTATTGGACTGCATGAGACTATGGCACCTTGAATAGTTGAAGGCCTGACCCTCCAGGTTCACTTTGGGCCTATTCAGGTTCCCTATAACATAACTTCTATCTATTATGTAATGGTCTGTAATAATGATCCTTGTAAACAGATATTGGGGATACTAGTAAAAGGGTAGGGATTTTCATATAATTTCTGTGGGGGCATTTGGGTAGAAATCATGCTTTTAGGATTACTATGACTATTTGCTTGCATTAGAAACCATGCTCTTAGGATCATTTGTGCATTAGAGAACATGTTCATAGGCATCCTGTCGTTTGTTCTAAAATTTCTGCTTTTTCTAAAATATGTTGCATACATCATGCCTGCTTAGAAAATCTGTCGTTTCTAAAATATGTCACTAGGTTATTATTAATTCTGCCTAATAATCATGTTCATAAAGTTCTCCTTTGTGCATTAGAAAACATGTTTTAGGACTTTTATTGTACTTGCCTAAATACTACGCCTATATCTAGATAGTATAAAAAGCAGTCCCAACACCTAGATATCATGCTCATAGAGAAAAGTGTATAAAATCAGTTCTGTAATGTTCCGCACCTAGACAACATGCCTATAGGACATCATGAACTCAAACTGCCCGTTTAAAATCTCTTGTTAGTATTAAAATTCTGATTAACATTTAGATTTCATGTTTATTGGACATCTCGACTCCATGCCTAGGCAAGCCTGTAGGGTAATTGAAATCTTGCAAATGGTAAAATTGTGCTTTGTTTAATTATTTGTGAACCGACCAGATTCATCAGGTCCTAGAATCAGTAGGCAAACTGATTAAGTTTCTATCACTTCGCCTTAACGCAATACTCCACATTCTTTGCTTGTCATGCTCACCTAGATATCTTGCTCTAGGACTTTTCTGAAACATATGAAATCTTGCTGTTTGAGACGTGTTAATTATCTGTTCATTTGTGGAGGTAAATATGAGCCCCCTTAATTGTTCTTTACTTGATAGTCCTATATGTTCTTTGTTGTCGCTTAGATTTTCTCCTTTAAGCACCTCAGGAGAGTCTCAAATTGCCATAAATTAGAGGTCCTAAACACCTCCAGGGCCATAAGGAAGGGACGGGTAATGCACACATAGAGTTTGTGTAATTAAAATCGCTTATAACCGCTAAGGGAAGGGTAATTGGGTATCAAAGGATATGATGACCTGTGTGCTAATGCCATGTGTAACCCCTCTAGTTGAGGAAGGTTTACTGGGTATTGCACATATGTGATCCTATAGGCTAATAAACCTAGGAACTCCTTTTTTCTTGTTTTTTAATAATCTCTGTGTGTTTAATTTATTTTATTTTCTTAAGAACTAATTCAAAAAATAAGTTTGGCCGGGACCCGCCGTTGTGGACCTCGAGGAGTACCTAACACCTTCCCCTCAAGGTAATTTCGAGCCCTTACCAATCTCTGGTAACGCAAATCGGTTTATATGAGTTACTTACATTAGGTGCCCTAACGCACCTTAAATCGGTTGGGTGGCGACTCTTCAATTTCCATACCCTCTTTCCCAAAAGGAAAAGGAGTTGTCTCAGAAATGTCGAAACCCCGACTCTGCGAAGGAAAAAGGGGGGCGCGACAACATGGCGACTCTGCTGGGGATTTTAGGCTTTTATCATAACAAACTCATTTTTTTCAAATTAGTCTTAAGCATGCTTTTTTTGTTAATACGTGCGCACCCTTTCCCTTTCCCCTTATGTGAATTTAATTGCCCGTTTTGAGCATTTATGATTTACTTCACTGCAGAAACTGACTTATTTTCTTTGTTTTTCCTTTCTTAAATGTCTTTCAATTATTAAATACCGCATTTATTATTTTCCTAACGTGCAAATACGTGACAACATGCTATTTACTGCTGCATAAATCATGCTCAAATCATATTTCACTTGTGCATAATCAATCCTATAGCAACGCTTGATGAGTGATTTCTCTCTTCCTATATATCACCCTTTAAATTCGGAAAGGCTTATTTGCGGTAAAACTAATCTATCAGCGTTGCAATCGACGGTTCCGTGCTTTCCCCCTCAAGTCGTCCGCTTGAGGGTACCCGTCTAGACCCCCGTATCAACCTTACTCTGATTATAACTGTACATACATCATGGTCAAACCTAGCCGGGTTAATATGTCGTCCCCATAATAACCCTTTAAGACAAACCTTATCCAAAGTCCACCGGGGTTTCCATAATCCCAACGGATGCAACCACGTTTTGTGCATTAATTTTGGAAAACTAAATGCCAATATGCTAATCATGGATATATAAATAGTCAAATCTGGAGGGGGAAGAGTCTAACCTTATTTGTTTTGCAGAAAATGAGGTACGAGGTCCCCAGGTTCGGCATGGTCCGTAGTATACCACCACTGCTACTAGATTGGTGGGAAGATCTTTCCTCAAGTGACAAAAAACATGTGAAGAAGGTCCTAGGAAATTTGCCTTCTCTGTTAGACATCCAACCAAATAACATGTTGATAGAAGTTGCAACCATGTTCTGGGATCGTGAAAGATCAGTGTTTCGCTTCGGGGATATAGAAATGACCCCGCTCCTAGAAGAAATCGGGGAATTTGCTGGGCTACCTCGGGACAACCCTGGACTATTGGTACCGGAAAATCGCACTGGTAGGGGATTTCTAAAAATGATGGATCTGAAAAAGAACGCCGATTTGGAGTGCTTAAAGAAATCTTATATACCATTTGATTACTTGTATGAAAGATACGGTCATAGCAAGTCCTACCGTATTTTCCATGATGATTTTTCCATCACTTCCTTGGGTCATATTCACCGGAGAGTTTTCGTGTTCATTGTTTGCTTCTTGGGTATGATAGTGTTTCCAACGAAAGGGGAAAGAATTCACACTAGACTGGCTATGGTCACCAAGACTCTAATGGAAGGAATCGAGGGACAGACACACACCATAGTCCCTATGATTATAGCTGATATTTACCGGGCCTTGGACCACTGCCAGAAAGGGTCCAAACATTTCGAGGGCTGGAATTTGCTGCTGCAGTTGTGGTTAATGGAGCATCTTCAAAAGGGTCAATATCTCCAGGAGTTTCAACGAAGGGCGTGGAATGACCATATTGCCTTCCATCACCCCAAACAAATGACTTATATTCCGGACAGGTTTGCTCAACCAGAGGGTGCTAAGGAATGAGTGGAGTTCTTCGATAATTTGACTGAGGACCAGGTTCAGTAGATGTTTGAATGGTTCTCTACTGACGAGTTCATCATCAGGTCAAGGGATGCTCCTTACTTAGTGTTGATCAGGTTAAGGGGAATATACCCTTATGTTCCCATCAAGGTTATGAGGCAGGCAGGCAGGAAGCAGATTATACCACGGGTCGCGAAATAAGTCATTTCCGAGCAAATTTTCAGGATGAAGACATCCCTTAAAAGTGTCAAGCTCAGCATATGTGGCACTCAAAGATTATTGTGGAGAAGGACACCATCGAGCCAAATAGGTATCATGCGGGACATGCACCCTTTTTACCCGGCATGGTTGGAGGACAATTTAGCTGGGACAGTTGAGCCATGAATTGGTCAGGGAAACAGGGTCATAGACGAATATGCAGAAACCCAGGTAAAGTACAACAAGTTGCGCAAGAGGATTCGTGACTCCGAGGCCGCACATCAGTAGATACACGAGACAGATGAGAGATTAATCAAAGAATGGAGGGAAATGGCTATCACCTCCAATGAAAGGGTAGAATATCTAGAGCAGGGCTTGATGAAGCTGGGAGAAAAGACAAGGAAAAGAATCACCGACTGCTAGAATGCTGAGGGAAGCGAGGGAGGACATCTAGCAAGAGTATACGTATTGTTGGGCATGCGCGAATTGGGGGACCTGATTGATGGAGTCAAAAAGATTAAGCCTGGGGAAGGTCCTTCTAGGACCAAGTAGAGTAAATTTATTTGATTGTTCAAATGTAAAAAGGCCAAGTACCAGTAGTGACTTGTCTTTTTTTATCTTAGTGTCATTTTGAGATTCGTCTGTATTTTTTATATTAATGAAATGAGGCATTTATCGGCATCTAAGTTCTCCAAAATAATTTGTCGCTAGGCTTACCTCGGGCACAACGAGGCTCCCAAAATAGGACGCGAATTTACATTACGCAATATGTGTTTAAATATTGCAAATATTCTTTTCAGAACTCTTACTGACTTGGCTATCTTTTTATTTTTTATTTTTTATTATTCCCATTCCCCAAAGGTTGGTTCGTGCATACTGGCATCGTCAGCTTATCACACTAGATCTAGGGGCCCTCCACCTTCTCCTCCTCCAAGTCCACCAATAGGCAAAGGAAAATCAAAGATGGATGATTTGAACGGCACCAGAAAAGAAAACAATGCACATGTTGAACATGCAGAAGCTTCCGATGACCGATGTACTCAGGCCTCGAATGATGTGGTATCACGACTTGAGCAGAAAATACTAGAACTCCAGGGTGAGCTCGAGCAGGTCCCAAACTTAGAAAATCTATCCATCACACTCAATATCCCAGATGTCAACCATTCAAACACTCAGAACCCTGCACCACCTCAGAACACACCCAATAAACACCCAAAGAATCCTGCCACACCTCACCAGTATACAACCCCTCCTTGAAATCAGCATCTCCCTACTCAATACCCACAAAACACCTACCATACTCCACAAAATACTCCACCAGTCATTCTTGAACCCCAAAATTCCATCAATGATCACCATTATACCTAAACTCCCGGTCACCAAAATAATCCTATATATGTGGAGACCCTACCTCACTTCACTCAACCCATATTCTATGCACCAGAATCTGCTGAGAAGGACCTGCTCATTAAGAACTTGGATGAAGAGCTCAAGAAGTTGACAAGTCGGGTTCAAGGCGTCGAAGGAGGCAAAGGGATAAAAGGTCTGAACTATGAAGACCTATGCATACAGCCGGATGTAGAACTGTCGGAGAATTATAAACCTCCCAAGTTCAAAATGTTTGACGGAACAGGTGATCCCAGGGTTCACTTGAGGACTTATTGTGACAAGCTTGTAGGGGTCGGAAAGGATGAAAGGATCTGAATGAATCTTTTCATGAGGAGTCTTACAGGAGATACGTTATCCTGGTAGATCAACCAAGATCCTAAGAAGTGGGACAACTGGGTGAGTATGGCGTCTGACTTTATGGACAGATTCAGGTTTAACACAGAGAATGCGCCAGATGTTTTCTACATTCAGAACTTAAAGAAGAGGCCCACTGAGACCTTCCACGAGTATGCCACTCGTTGGAGGTCAGAAGCAGCCAAACTCAGGCCGACATTGGACGAGGAACAGATGAACAAATTATTCGTCAGAGCATACGATCCACAGTACTATGAAAGATTGATGGTTATTGAAAACAACAAGTTCTCCGATATCATCAAACTCGGAGAAAGGATTGAAGAGAGCATTAAAAGAGGTATGGTGACAAACTTTGAGGCATTGCAGAACACAAACAAAGCACTGCAGTGAGGGGGTATGTCGAAGAAGAAAGATGTGGGAACAGTAATGGTCGCCCAAGGACCCAAAACTCCACTTGTATATCAAACCTCCCCACTTACATACCAACCACCTCCACCCACATATCAACCATCACCTCTTAGATATTCCCAACCATCCACTGCTTATCACACATATAATTCCCAATCCTCTCACTTTCAATCACCACCAACTCGTCCAAACTACCCAAGACCTTGGCCTAACTTTGACCGCAGACCACCTAAACAATACACTACCATTGCCGAACCCATTGACTAGTTGTATGAAAGGCTGAAGGCTGCTGGTTACATCACTCCTATCCCTGCTGCGATCGTGGAGAATTCATCCCAATGAGTCAACCCAAATAAGAGCTGTGCATATCATTCTGGCATGAAAGGACACACCATTGACGAGTGTCGAACACTGAAGGATAAGATCCAGACCTTGATTGATAATAAGGTCATTTAGTCCAAAGAATCTACACCCAACGTCCGCAATAATCCCCTCCCAGATCATAGGGATGAAGGTATCAATGTGATAGGGACCGATGAGGAATGGGATCCCGAAGGATCAATTGGACTTATCAAAGAGGGTGACAATCCTAAACCCGCAGTCACGCTCAATCCTATTATAGTACAAATACAGTCTCCAGTGGAGGTTGAGGTAGCTGCATCAGTCCCATTTGAAATTGAGATAACACCCCCGCGGCTACACATATTCCATTCGAAGTGGAAGTAGCCACACCTTTCACAGTGACAGTGTCAACCACACCGCCTTTCGACACCAAGGATGTACCCTGAGATTATGTGGCCGAAGCTA
This sequence comes from Nicotiana knightiana, assembly GCA_005239525.1. Lineage (NCBI taxonomy): Eukaryota > Viridiplantae > Streptophyta > Magnoliopsida > Solanales > Solanaceae > Nicotiana > Nicotiana knightiana. The sequence goes on from ML393310.1 coordinate 17,683, forward strand.
GAAGAAGAGGAAAGATCAAAATAGAAGAATCCGGCGCTGCGCAAGGAATGCCCAGAACAGGAAGAGTCTATACACCAGAGCATTTGGGAGAATCCAGTTAGCAGGCTTCTAACAGACCGCCTGTTATTGAAACATGCCCGGATAACCTTTGGAGGAAAGTGCAAGCAAGGAAGTATTCAGTCACCGATCATTTGAACAAGACTCCTGCTCAATTATCTATCCTATCACTGCTACAGAATTCAGAAGTGCACATGAATGCTCTCTTAAAGGTGTTAAGTGAGGCATATGTCCTAACAACATCACTGGAGGGGAAATGGCCAATATGGTGGGACAGGTGCTAGAAAGTCATAAAATCACCTTCCACGAGGACGAGCTGCCACCCGAGGGTTTGAATCATAACAGGTCACTGCACATTACCGTGCAATGTGAGGACAATTTCATTGCCAGAATTCTGATAGATGGGGGATCCAGTCTCAATATTTGCCCATTGACAACACTAAAGAGGTTGAGGAAAGGCTTGTATGAAATACGAGAAAGGACTATTAATGTGAAGGAATTTGACAGGTCTCAGAGAGCTACCATTAGAGAGGTCAATCTTTGTCTACAGATGGGGCCTACATGGTTGATGTCGAGTTCCATGTACTGGATATATCTGCATCATACAATCTGTTGTTGGGACGACCCTGGATACATGCCGTTGGGGCTGTAGCGTCAACTTTGCATCTGTCAGTGAAGTTCGAGTGAAACCACCAAGAAGTGATTATCCACGGAGACGGGAGAAACCCTATTTACACCCATCAGACCGTCCCGGTGGTTGAAAATAGAAGAAAGTAAGTGGAGAGACTTATCATCATATTGAGAGGGTCAACGCGGTCGAGAAAGATATGTGGTGGAGTAGCAAGATAGAATGTATGCTAGCATGGAGAGGATATGAACCCGACAAGGGTCTTGGCAAAAATCTTCGGGATATCTTAAAACCAATACAGCTAAAGCACAATGGTACCACTTTTGGACTAGGATATCAATACACCTGGAAAGAGTTTCAAGACTGGTCACCAGCATGGCATGGTCCTTACTATCCTCTTGAGCAGCCTATACCGCACCTGAATGAGACTTTCCAACAGACCGACATCATGTGGGGATCAGAGGAGGAAGAAGTATTTGCCTCCTTGAGGAACCTATTCCTGGAAGATGAGGACATGGATTGCTGTGTAATTTTTGAGGAGGAGGAGGAGGAAGGCCCTACCATCCGCGCTGTGGAACGAGGACCATTCCTCGAGAATTGGACTGTCAGACCATCCAGGGCCCGACGAGTCCCGGGGTAGCAAGGCTGAACAACATTATTTTATTTTTTTGAATGATGATTTCCCTTTCTGCATTTTGTTTAAAATAATGTTTTCAATATTCCAAAACGCTGCTTTAATTATTGAAAACCACATATGTTTTACACTTTCAATGAATTAATGATTACCATTGCCTTTCTCCCTCATATCTTTATCTATACAACATTACTATTTCCTATCTCAATGAACCGACAATTGTGACATGTAATGAGGCAACGCAACAAAGGGATAGTGATTCAGAAGAAGAGGATGTCATACCTGAGTAAATTGTCAGAGAAGTGGAGGACTTTGAGAACAAGCCTAAGTCCAACCTGGACGAGACTGAAATAATCAACTTGGGAGATTCTGAAACTGTCAAGGAGACCCGCATCAACATTCACTAGTTGCCGTCAGAAAAAGTAGAGTACACACAGTTCTTGAAAGAATATGAGGATGTCTTCGCATGGTCGTACGACAACATGACCGTATTAAGTACATCTATTGTGGCTCACAAGTTGTCCACAAACCCAATGTGTCCACCAGTGAAGCAGAAACTCAGGAAATTCAAGCCTGATATGAGTCTGAAAATCAAAGAGGAAGTTATTAAGCAAATTAAGGCCAAGGTACTCAGGGTAGTAGAATACCCAACCTGGTTAGCCAACATCATGCCAGTACCGAAGAAAGATGAAAAGGTTAGAATCTATGTCGATTATCGGGATCTCAACAGAGCCATCCCAAAAATTTCCCACTCCCAAACATACACATCTTAATCAACAGTTGTGCCAGACATGAACTCCAGTCCTTCGTAGATTGTTTCGCTGGTTACCATCAGATATGGATGGACAAGGAAGACACTGAGAAGACCACTTTTGTTACACCCTGGGGGGTATACTATTACAAGATGATGTCGTTCGGCCTAAAGAACGCTGGGGCCACCTACATGAGGGCCATGACTACTATCTTTCATGACATGATACATAAAGAGATTGAGCTGTATGTGGACGATGTCATCATTAAATCCAAGAACGCCACATATCATATAGCACATTTGAGTAAATTCTTTGATAGACTGCGGAAGTACAACCTGAAGTTAAACCCCGCAAACTTTGCATTCAGGGTTCCTGCCGGAAAGTTATTGGGGTTCATCGTCAGCCGCCGAGGGATAGAATTGGATCCCTCAAAAGTCAAATCCATCCAAGAGCTACCACCGCCAAAGAGTAAGAAGGATGTAATGAGTTTCCTGGGAAGGCTAAACTACATCAACCGATACATAGCCCAATCCAGAGTTATATGTGAGCCAATTTTCAAGATGTTGAAGAAGGATGCTGCAACTAGTTGGACCGAAGATTGTCAAAAGGCTTTTGACAAGATCAAGGAGTACTTATCAACATCACCAGTCTTGGTCCCACCAGAGCCAGGTAAACCATTGCTACTCTACCTTGCAGTACTAGTTGGAGCTTTCGACTGCGTTCTGGGGAAGCATGACGAGACAGGGAGAAAAGAAAGGGCCATCTACTACCTGAGTAAGAAGTTTACCCCCCATGAGGCACGGTACTCTTTGCTAGAACGTACGTGTTACGCGTTAACCTGGATATCTCAGAAGCTAAGGCATTACTTCAGTGCCTATACAACATACCTCATATCGAGAATAGATCCTTTGAAGTATATCTTTCAAAAACCTATGCCTTGGCAAGATGGCTAAATGGAAAATCCTGTTGAGCGAATTCGACATTGTCTATGCAACTCAGAAAGCAGTCAAGGGACAGGCAATGGCAAATCATCTTGCTGAAAACCCTGTGGAAGGAGAATACGAACCCCTAAAAACGTATTTTCCCGATGAAGAGGTACTATTCGTGGAAGAAGACATTGCTGAGTCTTATGACGGTTGGAGAATGTTCTTTGACTGAGCGACAAATTTTAAATGAGTCGGTGTTGGAGCCGTTTTGGTATCGAAAACTGGTCAGCACTATTCGGTATCTGCGAAACTCAGATTCCCCTGCACCAACAACATGGCGGAATACAAGTCTTGCATATTAGGGCTCAACATGGCTGTTGACATGAACATACATGAGCTGCTAGTAATCGGCGATTCAGATTTGCTTGTGCACCAGGTACAAAGAAAATGGGCAACCAAGAATTCCAAGATATTACCATATTTGCACCATGTGCAGGAATTGAGGAAAAGGTTCACAAAGATAGAATTTCGACATGTTCCCAGAATTCAGAATGAGTTTGCCGATGCATTGGCCACTTTGTCATCAATGATACAACATCCAGATAAGAAATTCATTGATCCTATCCCAGTAAGGATCCATAGTCAACCGGTATATTGTGCTCATGTTGAAGAAGAAACAGACAGGAAGTCGTGGTTCCACGACATCAAAAGGTATCTGACAAAAGGAGAATACCCGGAGCATGCAAACCATAATTAGAAACGCACTCTTCGGAGATTGTCCAACAATTTCTTCCATAGCGGAGGAACCCTATATAGAAGAACTCCTGATTTGAGACTGTTAAGGTCTGTCGACGCAAAAGAAGCTTCTAAATTGCTCAAGGAGATACATGCTGGAACCTGCGGCTCACATATGAATGGCTTTGTCTTGGCCAAGAAGATACTCTGGGCCGTTTATTTCTGGATGACCATGGAGACAGACTGCATACGGTATCTTCAAAAGTGCTACCAATGTCAAGTACATGCAGATATGATAAAAGTTCCACCAAACGAGCTTAATGCAACAAGCTCACCTTGGCCCTTAACCGCCTGGGGAAGGGATGCCATTGGTCCAATCGAGTACACCGCCTCAAATGGACATCGGTTTATCTTGGTAGATATTGATTACCTCACCAAATGGGTCGAAGCAGCATCTTACAAAGCAATGACTAAGAAGGTTGTGGCAGATTTTGCCCGCGACCGGATTGTTTGTCGATTCGGAGTTCCAGGATCTATCATCACTGACAACACCGCCAATCTCAATAGTGATCTGATGAAAGCCATGTGTGAGACTTTCAAAATCAAGAGCAGGAATTCCACAGCATACATACCTCAAATGAATGGAGCCATAGAAGCCGCCAACAAAAATATCAAGAAGATACTGAGGAAAATGGTAGAGAATCACAAATAGTGGCACGAGAAACTTCCATTCGCCTTACTGGGATACCGTACCAGCATCTGCACATCAACCGGGGCAACGCCTTATTTGCTGGTTTATGGTACTGAAGCTGTCATTCCCGCTGAAATAGAGATCCCTTCCTTGAGGATCATCCAAGAAGCTGAGCTCTGTGACGCAGAACAGATAAAGAGCCGTTATGAGCAGATAGCCCTCATAGACGGATTAAGGATGAATGCGGTATGTCACGGACAACTTTATCAGAACAGGACGTCCAGAGCTTTCAACAAAAGAGTCAAGTCGAGGCAGTTCACACTGGGGCAGCTGGTGTTGAAGAAGATCATTTCACATCAGGATGAAGCCAAAGGGAAATTCTCTCCCAATTGGCAAGGTCCTTACATGGTTCATAGAGTATTGACAGGGGGAGCCCTCATACTCGTAGAAATGGACAGAGAAGTTTGGCCAAAACCAATCCATTCAGATGCAGTTAAGCGATATTATGTGTAACTATTTATATTTTTCGCATATGATGTATTTGAACTACGCTCGACCTGATTCCCGTTTAAGAGGGGATACGTAGGCAGCCCTGTGGGTTCGGTCACAATTCAATAAAAATCTTATTTCCCCCCACAATCAGAAACTAGGGCAGAATTTTGAGGAGGACCCTCAAAATTCAGAAGCAAGTCTAGCCGATTGCAGCATATATAGCAGTCAGAAATGTTTGTCCGTCTTAATTGGGGCAGAATTTTGAGGAGGCCTCAAAATTCTGCGGCAAGAGAAGTCGCGATGTCTCAAATCGTGTCACAGTCACTGGTTCATCTAACCAATTTCTAAAAAACTTATTTTTTACTATGACTTTGAAAACTATGCATGATTGATTGTGAAATAACTCTGTTTAGCAAACGTTACCCCAAATGATTTGAACAGGATCTTCATATTGAGCAAAGTAAGTCAAGAAAGCCGACGGAGGCACAAACCGACCTCCCTCTCACAGAACTCACAATTTTTCTTTGAATGCAGGAACAAGGAATGTGCACGCCTCAAAATCACAACCTTCATAACAAAAACGATACTGAATCCACTTCCAGCTAAGAAATACTCTGCTATCAGCTACTATCTGCTCTTTTTGCATGAGACTAAGCACTATCTCAAATCTTGCATGAGGCTAAGCCCTGCCTCCATATCTGCATAAGGCTAAGCACTGCCTTCCATCTGCATGAGACTAAGCCCTGTCCCGAACCTTGCATGAGACTAAGCTCTGTCTCCATATTTGCATGAGGCTAAGCCTTGCCTCCACATCTGCATAAGGCTAAGCACTTCCTTCCATCTGCATGAGACTAAGTGATCACGCTCAACTATGTCTTCTATAAAGACTAAACGGGCGTTGCAAATATAAATCTG
>ML393311.1:1752-14298 GCA_005239525.1 Nicotiana knightiana
CGTGTATGTTTATCATTAAAGCACATAAAATGCAAGGTATATAATGCTTAAAATCATGAATTCTAGCCACTCATCAATATTGTTTGGAGGTTATATCTCAATTTTGAGGGTGTTTTGGTGAAGATTAGACTTGATTTTGGCTGAATTTTAGATTGAAACTCGAAGAAGAAGAGAAGAAGACATGACATACATTCTACTTACGAAATTGTAGTATAATTGTATTATATTTAGTTGTTTATATATATATATTTTATTTAAATATTGTATGAAAGTTGAACAATATTGTATAAAAATTGTATTTAAGTTGTATGATATTGTAGTAGTATATAACTGGGTAGAAATAATGTATGAAAGTTGAAGATAAGTTATAGATAAGTTGTATAATATATAATTAGTTGTATGAAAATTATTTTTAGTATGTATAAATGAGATACAAAATATACAAAAGACATATTGTATAAAATTTATATAATAATTGTACTTAAGTGGTATGATATTATAGTTGTATATAACTGGATAAAATAATGTATGAAAGTTGTAAATAAGTTGTATAATATATAATTAGTTGTATAAAATTTATTTTTATTATGTATAAATCAGATACAAAATATATAAAAAACATTATAAACCCAATTTGGATCTGGTTCATTTTCTTGTATCAGAATTTATATTTTAATTCTGTGGATGTGTTGATAACACCAATTGCTAAGTGATCAATGGAATCGGCGGATAAGAGTTCTAAGTGATATTAGGGGTTACATTGACCAGGTTAGTTCGGTTTTTATCAAAATTAAACGTTTGATTTTGTCGGGTTTTCGGGTATTTTTGTTATATGAATATTATTTGAGTCTTACTTTGTTAAAGTTATAGATAAAGTTTTAATAAGTGATTTAGTAAATATTGAAAAAATTGACAAACAAATGATCTATTAAAATATTCCAATAGGAGAATTTTGTTAGTAACACATGATAGTTATTTTCTTAGTCGTCTATCAATAATTTTCCGTCAATGTACGCTTTCAAGGTTAACACATGAGAGGATCCCAAATAAACATTTTTTAAAGAACATTCAATATAGAGTCTTAAAAATATATATATATAATTGTATATTTACATATCGATTTGGTTCGGGTTTTTTTTACTCAATACCAAATGAAGTCAAACTAAATCTCGTCGGATTTTTAATCGATTTGGTTTGATTTTTCGATTCGGTTTGAACACACCTACGTGACATGCAGTAGAATTGGATATTGAACTCAGGTGATTTCTCAAATATATGATGTGGAGTTGCGTGTTGAATCATCAATGACAATGCCCCTATTTTGGATGTAGCTGGTATATGTTCGTTATGATTTGAGATAGATATATATATGGCAGTACACTTTTGTATGAGTTATATTTAGTATAGTGTTTGTTATACACTTTTTCTTCTTAACTGCAAATCCGCAGATGATTCCTAAAGGTACGGGCATGAAAAAGACAATAGTGGATGTTAAGTTAGAATTGATTTATGTAAATGATCATAACGATACTAGTAAATCATAGTTGAGCAACATTGAAGAAAGACTTGCAAAATATGAGATTAGATCAATAAATGTCCAAGGAGAATGAAATTGTTTGTAAAATATGACCTAACGATTCCATCAAAATAGCAAAGCATTCTAGTGCTATGATCTCTTTCTTTCTGCATATATACTAATGCAGGAATATCAATGCTCTGCATGTATCATCGCACATGCTCAGATGACATATATAGCCTGCTCTTGGCTCTTGGCTCTTGCCCGTCCCTTAAATCCATTATTCAAATAACATTTTGAGGCAATCAATATTCAACAACACAACTCTTTGCCTTCACATTCAAGAAAGAAATCCTAGAAATCTACTGCTCTAGTTAGCAAACTTCACTACAATAACAGACTAGATCCACATATTGTATTCCTTGCCCTAGAGGGCTCCCAATTGTAATCGCACCAAACACCAAATAATGATATAATAGAATGAGACTCCCAAGCTTTTAGGACCACAGGCCTAAAAGTATAGTTTTTGTTGTTGAACATCACATGCAGAGACCATTACTGGGAACCATGTGCATATGCACACTTGGCCTCAAAATAATCTTTATATGTGCCAGAGCCTGAAAAGTTGATGGGGGGCCACAAACTCATACTTGTTATTCCTCACTCTTCTCTACTCCCTACTATAAAATATTACTCCAACCATATTTTGCCATTAAACTACATTTCTTTACCTTTTTTACATACTGATCAAATCAAAACCCACCACAAAGCTATTCACAATTTCCACTTTCACCAAGTTTCTTAACTACAGTAGTAATCCATGAATCCAGTTCCTTAGTACACTCCTACTTTGAACCAAATCACAAACTTCACATACTTCCCTTGGTTTTTTATACGAGAAAAGAAACAAGAAAAATTAAATTAAAAGCACGTCTATTCGTCAAGCCTTTAAATATCTGTAGCCATTTTATCAACAAGTTTCGTCATCTTTCAGATTTTAGCTCTGAATCTACACTTGGCATTGTCCCTTCACCTTCTAATGACAAAATAGGAAGCTTACATCTAGGACTCATCTTCTTCACTTCCTCACTAGAATATATAAATATCCTCCTGACCATCTTACAGAACTCCCTGCAATTAGAAAACTAAATTAAAACATTTAGTCAAAAGAAACAGATGAAAATCAAAGCCGGTTGCAGAGACTCACAGCCATGGATCATCCCCCACAAGCATCATATCACCCTCATCATCCGTATACACAACTTCCCATTTGTTTCGAGGGCAAAGCTCTCCCTTAATATCAAATATCTTCTCCAGTTCAATGATAAGATCATCATAACCACTTAACCCAGTCAAGTCAACAGCGCGTCCAACACGTACCCCTTGCATTTGCACCTAATTTGGATAATCATATGTAAGCTTACAGGTAAGTAAGGTAAACAAATGGTTTCAACAATTTAAAGAATGAAGGCAAACTATCTTTTGTACCTTAGTACGAGTTCTTGATGAAGTGAGGCCCTGCTTATGTGTATCCTTCAGTAGTGCCTCCAATTGGACTTGTTTCTTTTCTTCAGAAGGATTTAGATGCTCTACATTCTGATCCTTATCAGCTCCGGATCCATCAGGCACAGTAGGTGCGCCGTCAACGCAGTTGGATGTAACGTTAGGTACGTCTTTCTCACTGGTAGGCGTATTATTAGAGTTGTTCCGCAAATCAATGCCAAATAAGCGACAAGTAGAAGAGATCTCATGCTTATTACCCCTATTCACTTGGTCAAGCAAAAGGCCATTACTTGCCCTTGATGACATCGGAGAACCGTAATCCAACAGAACTGATCGTGTAGTCAGCTGCTTGTTGTCTTCAATAGAGTCTCGGAGAATATTGAGGGAACCATTTGCAAGCATACTATGCTGCCAAGCTCCACTGAGATGAGTCCTACAGCTAGTGCTGCTCACGCCATTGGAGAGGCTGCTATTCTGCTCCGAAGACCAGTATAGTTGGTTATCAGCAATACTACCTACGTGGCTCATTTCAAGAGTAGGACCAGATCCAGGGTACCAGAACGGAGAAGCAGCAGAGGCAGCTGAAATGTCTGCGACAAACCAATTATTGCAGAACTTTAATGACTGGGCTTGTAGAAGGGAAAAAAAAAAGTAAAACATGAGAGCAGGTGTTACTATAGATATACCAGTGTGGGGAAGCTCAAGGGGACGAGATCGCTTGATCTTTATTCCAGGTTGTGCAACATCTATAGAAGTAGGAGCGACAAAAGGCTCTATCTCCCATGGAGACACCCTGTCTGGCCTCACTATGGATGCTGGTTCATCCCATTGAATCTGTACGGGCCAAAAATGTAAACAAGTGTGAAACGAGACAATAAATGTGCCAAACTTTGCCAATTATGAATCCGAACATATTCTTAACCTTCAATGATCGCCATTTAGATTCTGACCATTGAGAGGAAATGTCACCAACGCCAACTATCGTTCCTGTGAACCTGACAATTAAAACTTGCAGAAATCAAAATCTGCAACAGCAGCATGACCTACAAATTAACACAAGGGAAGGAAGTGCAGTAGTGAACCTTCTTTCAGGAGAATCTTCGCCTTCAAACCTCATCCTGAAACGCATACCTACTGAGAACCCATGACTCACAGCCTCCAGATACTTGTTTAATCCAATTATAAACTGGCTTGTCCTGATTGATGTCATATGGAATTAGAAGAATAAGATGTCATATAGCATGCACGTCTAAATAATATTATGTGGCATCTACCACAGAGATAGAGGAATACCTTGGCTTATAATATACAACAAACAGTGTCTGTGTTGTAATAGCATGAGATGCAGTCGCAAGAACACCAAGATGCATATTTTGGCTGGATATTACAGATTGAGGCATATGGCTTTGCTGCCGAGCAAGACGTCGAACCCCAACACGCAGATCTCCATTATCACCCCTGCGATATTTAAGACGTGAATCACGTTACTTTCATGGAAAATTACATATGATTGAACGAAATAAAAAATGAAGCAGCACCAGTTCCTAACAAATCGAGATCGAGATCGAGAGAGAGAGTTAGCACCTCAGGAATACAAAAGCATCACCAGCAACTAATCTCTTGGAAGTTACAAACGTACTCCATCCAGTAGTAAGCAAGTGTCTTCGAGGTTGGCCTGAAAAGTAGTAAGATTAAGGAGCTAAGAAAATATACACGTATATCAGAAACTAAAATGCAGTTAGAAATATTATACCGGGAAAAATTTTACAATGATCAATTCTTACTGAACATTAGTAAAAGTTACCTCTAAAGATATGCTTAAATCGCCACTCATACCCATGAAGATCTTTGGCGACCAAATCTTGGGTCGGAGTCAACTGAGTCATGTCCTGTTGATGCCACATACCAGTCCAAATATCAGAGAACACATAACCCTCTAAAGATTTGCTAAATGTAATGAAGTCTTATGACAGGACGAAAAAGAAATAGCCTTCCTCTCCAACCAATTTTGTTCTATAACATCAAGACAAGTGGATCTACACAACAGTTGCTGATATAGAAAGAATAAGTAGTACCTGTAGTAAGTTAAACCCATTTACTTCATCCATCTTTCTCAGAAAATAAAAAGGAGAAAGTGAAAACGAAGTGAAAGAACTACCAGTAGTGGGAGACATTCATTGGCGTGTTTCCGAAGAACAGAAAATCCTCCATGAGTGCTTGTATCTGATGCTGTTAAAATTTTACAGAACGAATGAACCGCATGTTTTGGCAGATCAGGTGGGCATGGATCAGGACTAGACGGTTCATCTTGCTACACGGATGAAATTAAGGTGATGAGACACAGGATTTGTCAAACTAAATAATCTGAATAGCAATCATATTCAATAATTATTCAACCCTTTAGCATCATATGCTAACTGCTTAACAAAAGATTCTGAAAACATAAAAGCAATTACTACTAATAGTTACCACTGCCTCAGGGTGCAAAGTTATCTGGGCATAGACTTCATCAGTCTCTGTCTCTGCCTGTCAATTAAAGGGAAACGATCAATGTCTTTTTACTTTCTTTTTCTCCTTTAACCATTACAGGGCATTTGCAACAAATTCAATAAACAAAGGTTAGACTTAAGAATCAAGAACATACCAGTAACTGGACGTGAACTACGCGACAGAGTATCTTTGAAGGAAGATTAAACTGAGGAATCTGTTGTTTCAGAGCTTGATTTGTCGATGCCTCTAACTACAAAAACAACAATCACTACACAGCCATAGCAAATTTTCTTTTCCAAAAATTGAAACTTTATAGCATCATAGAAGGGGTTTGGAAAGAAATACTTGTTCTATGTGACCCTGTGGAAAGTAGTAAACTCTTTCTTCAGTCCGAGGAACATCCACTAAAGGGCCAGCACAAGCTTTCCACAGCTCTGTATACATATCATTACTTTCCATACCTACTCAAAACACAATTAACCAGATAAAGAAAATAAAACAAACCTACATAAATAAACATATAATTTAAAAAATAATATGAGATGACAGAGATATATTAAGCTTGCCTAAGAAGTGAAGCAAAATCACATAAATTTTCCCACTCAAATGAGCAAAAGAAAGTTGCTATTTAAGCTGGAGATTTTGCAAAGAAACCCAATAGGATAAAGACACAACTACAAATTTCATTTAAACCAAACTTATCCCAAACCAGAAATTTATTGATTTATGAAAATGATTAGCAAATTGCAGTAACTAAAGACTTATCCAGGTGCATAAATACAATTGAGAATTTCAAGAACAAAAAACAAAAGAAAAAGAAGAAGAGAAGCAAATATAAACAGATAGAGAGTCAAGCTTTGCTACCCCTTGTTAGAAAACAACAACATTTCACAAAAACCCATAAAACAAACAAGAAAGAAGCAACTCTTTTTCACCTGTATTTTGACTTTGTACCGCAGGAGCTCCTCTAAAAGGTTCTACCTGAACCATTAAAGGCCACCAAAACTATCCAAGAAATTCACAGTACAATAGAACGAAAAAGGGCTGCTAACAACAAAAGCTTGAAGAAGAAACCTTTTAATGTCGTTCACGCACTTTAGCATACCCCAATTATCATCATTACAAATCCAAACAAAAACCTCCAAAAATCCAAATTTTACTAGCAAACAAAATACACTTAATCAGACATTTTCTGCCAAATCCTTCTCTTCTTTCTCTCTCTAAATGTAAACACGCATAAGTGTTATGTAACAGCTTTTGTGCTCTTCCTACAGCTAACTTTTTTTCAGTTACAAAACCACTCTTTAGCTTCAGTCTTCTTAGTAGGATCCAATACCACTTTTTTGGGTTGTCAAAAACCGCTTTTTCTTGGTCATTTTTATCACCTGGAATTCACAACGTTGCCAAATCCCCAAAAATCGCTTCCTTATTATCCACCCTCTCTCTTTATACACATAATAATATACATATTTTTTCGTCTTCCCTCTATATACTAACTGAAAATGAAAAGCTTCTTTCACTGACTCACTGGGACATGCTCAGGTTAAAGCTTAACCCCAGTTAAGTATTTAACTCCTTTTCTTTTCTCTCTTTTTTCATCACTCTTCTTTTTTATTATTGAAAGTACCTTCTTTTTCAGTTAAAGACTTATAGGTAATGGAAAAGGATTTTACTTTTTAATTTGACGATTTTGCCCACGCACCCTCTCCAACTATCTTTTCACTTTTTTCGAAAATTTTACTCCATTTTACCATGCATCAAATTTAGTCTATTTAGGTGAAAAATAAATATTAAATTATTTGTTTAATATTTATTTTTTATGGAAGTAACATTAATTCCATACATTTAATTTCTTGTGATGATATTGCATTCTTCTTATAGATTTAAAGTGTTTTATTCAATTTGTTTAGATTATATATTTACTCAACCTTATTAAATAATAAATGTTTATGTAAGGAATTATACATGTTATAGTATATATGTATGGTGCTTCGGTAAGGAGGTGTGAGCGGCTGGCTATGGAGGGCGCGAGAAGAGGTAGAGGACGGCCTAAGAAGTATTGGGGAAAAGTGATCAAACAGGATATGGCGAGGCTTCAGATTTTCTAGGACATGGCCTTTGATAGGAAGTTGTGGAGGTCGAGTACTAGGGTTGTAGGTTAGGAGGTAGTTGAGTCTTGCCTTACTTCGTACCTTCACGAGACTAGTGTGGTAGGGGTTTTGTGTAAGATAGCTAGTGGCAGTGTTGTGTCCTACTACTCTTTCGTTTCTCATAGTGCCGGGTCTATGTACTGGCTATCGCTTTTGCTTTGCATCTATCTTCTGGTTTTCATGTTATTGTTATTTTTCTATGATTTCTGTGGTGGTACTGATATTGTCTTTTTGTGTCTTCTTGAGCTGAGGTCTTTCGGAAATAACCTCTACTCCGTCGGGTAAGGGTAAAGTCTCGTACACACTACCCTTCCCACACCCCACTAGTGAGATTTTACTGAATTGTTGTTGTTCTTGTTGTATGGTGAATATATAGTATATTCTTCCCCTTCCAAATATCCTTATAAAAAAAAATTTCTCCTAAGCAGTTTAGTTTCGTGTTCTTGCTGTGAAAATAAATAATTTAAAGGTCAATCATAATCTCTCATGCATATCATATTGCAATCCATTGTTAAAAAATGGAAGGGCTTATTTATCTTCATTTGTACGTTGTAATTGTTAATGTGTTGAAATGTTAGTTAGAGTGTTAGCTATAGTGTCAGAATGTACAGCTGGATGCCAGCTATGCTAAGTTAGTGAAGCATTAGTTAACTAAGTAGGTACTTAACTAACAGCTTAAGTAGTATGTGTGTGTGTGTATATATATCAATGTATAGTGTATTAACCAACTTAACAGAAAATGAAGAGAATCATTTTCTTCCATGTATTTGCGTAACTGCTTCTTCATCTCCATAGTTCAGCAGCTCAATTTAGATCTAGGATTTCATCATGGTATCAGAGTCTGCGTTGAAGATCCACACATCGTTATCAAGTTCATAGAGTCTTAGCTGCATCCAGTAATTAAGTTGGAGCAAGTCGAAGCAATTTTTTCGATATATTCGAAGCTAGGGTTCAATCGACAATCAACGACTGCATTTCCTCTGTTCTTCTTCATTTAAGTTTGATTATTATTCAACAATGGCGATCAAGAGTGAAGAAATTGATACAAGTGCAACAACAGTCGGAGGAAGTCCTATCTCAGTCGATCAACATCATCCATTGTTCCTTCAACCATGTGATACCCCAGGTAGTTCTCTAATTTCAGTCAAATTAACTGGACCTGAGAATTATACACCGTGGAGTAGTACAATGCGTGTGAGGTTACTAGGAAAAGGTAAGATAGGGTTTGTGGATAGTAGATACCCTAAGGAGAAGTTTGATATAACTCTTCATGAATTGTGGGAAAAATATAATGCTATAGTACTCTCATGAATCATGAATTCAGTAAGTGTTGAATTGCTGAGGGGCATGGTGTATGCATCAATTGCTCACAAAGTATGGATGAATCTCAAAGAGAGGTTTGATAAGGTCAATGGCTCTCGTGTGCTGTATCTTCACAAACAGATTGCCACTTTGACTCAAAGAATATACTTTGTGTCAACTTACTTTTCTAAGTTGAAGGAACTTTGGGCAGAGTTTGATGCTCTTATGCCTTGCCCTTTGTGTGGCTATGAGGAGTCAAAGAAGTATGTTGAATATTTCCAATACCAAAGGCTATTGCAGTTTTTGATGAGGTTGAATGAGTCATATTCAATATCTAGAAACCAAATATTAAACATACTGCACATACCTTCTATTAATGGAGCCTATTCCATGATCATTTCTGAAGGGAGCAGAAGATCTATGTGTTAGACACATCAAATTGCTGAAGTAACTGAGGGAACTGCTTTGTTCAGTAGCAAAAATATAGGTGTACCAAACAATAGCACATGTATATTTAGTGGGAAGGGTCACAATAACTCGAGAAGCTCTATAGGAGAAAATAACTACTATGGTGGACATGTCTATGCTGGAGGAAACAATTATAGACAGAAAATGAACTCTCTATATTGTGATTATTGCAATTTTAAGGGACACACCAGGGAGAACTGTTACAAGCTAAACGGATATCCCCATGACTTTAAGATTAAGAAAAAATGTTGCTTAGGGAATGCAGTACATCATGCTCAGGATACAACAAATGATACATGAAACAGCCAAGTTGTTACTTCTACTAATTTTACAGGTTCTTCACAGGTACAACATAGTATTACAACTAGACTTGGGACTCAGAATGTGATGCTCAACATTCCTCAATTCACTCAGGAGAAGTATCAACATATAATTCAGCTATTGGGTAAAGGGAGTGAAGGTGACAGTACAAGTACACCAGGATCAGCAGGTATGACATCTTGCGTAATGAACTTAGAAGTGTTGGCTAAGTGGATAGTAGACTCAGGTTCTTCAAGTCACATGGTGCATAGTCTTAATCTACTGATTAATCCTAAGTTGATTGTTAATAATAAGGGTGGTATAGTTCAACTTCCTACAGGAAACACAGCTCACATAAGCCATATAGGATCCTCCTACATTGTTCAGGGTTAGAGGATTAGTAATGTCCTACATGTTGATACCCAATTTTTTCCTCAAAATATTTTAAATTTGCATATATAGCTTGAAAATCATGTACTAATAGTAATTGATATTTTTCCACAACTTCCCTATATTTGTATTGATCTATCCAGCATTTTATTTCCAATAAATAATTATGAAATTGCATTACAAAATGATTTCAAAAGCATTTCTGGGTTTCATTAATTAATTTGATCCTATTAAGACCAAATTATTTCATAATTAGCCAAATTGGCACCTTTTGGCTATAATTGCAATAACTTTGCAATTATAGACCAATCATACGATTTTATACTATCTTTTATCCATAAATTAATCATTTGTACTTTAAATACTAAGTAATCATTCTAAATTATTTTCTATGCATGAAATTCATTTTTATAATTAACAACTATTTTATAAATTATTTTATTTTATTGGGTATTTAATACTCCCCTCCCTTAGACTCATCATGCTTATGAAATACTATCCCCCTTTTAGTATATCTCAATATGATTCTGCCTTACTTATGCTTCTCTGATTATTGGCATGAACCTTTGTGTGGCAAAACAAATTGTACCTTATGTTATTCGGTTCTGAGTAATCCTAAAGTTTATGCTATGTCCTTGATCACTGGATGCCCTCTAGCATATTGTTGATTCTGTACTTAAGAGTTCCTGGAACTATGTTCTTACCTATGTGCCTTATGTGTCCCCAATCCCCCATTACCCCTATTTGGTGTTGTTGAACCTGTCTTGGTTCTGTGTTCTTTGGCTGTGTATGAACCTGTTTTGGGTGCTATGTCCGGACTGTTGCTTGCTTCTCTACTCTCTTTTCAAAAACTATTTTACTACATAACTCTATAGTTCTTTACAAAATCTTTCAAACAAGTCTCTTTTCAAACTGTTGTCCTACTCAATATTTTCAAAACTATGTCAAGCACTCTCACCCTACTCTTAGATATTTAAGTTCTGCCCCTCTAATGTGTGACTGCTTAGGGATCCCTATGATATCCCTCTGAACTATGATGCATTAGAGTTGGCCCTTCCACACTGCACTTACTCAATTATGGTTATGAAGTCTGGGTGTGAGCACTGTCCGGGATCCCTTGAGGTCCTTAGAGAACTCTAACACACCCAGATATAAGAAAGGCTATGAAACATTTGGGCACTAAAGGTTCTGGAAGTCTGGCCCAGTTTTCAGGCTCTTTATAGTTTAACTTCTTCTTTTCCTTTATCTATTTACGTAATTTATTCAGATGGTCTGTAATATATATTTGTAAATGAATATTGGGGATGGCTAGTGAAATGGGAGGGGATAGCTATATAATTTTATCGATGCCACTGGGTAGAAGTCATGCCTTAAGCTTTACATCTCCTATATCTGTATTAGAATCCATGCTTAGGATCAACATGCCAAACATGCATTAGATATCATGTCTTTAAGGCTTTTTCATGTTTACTGCTTTAACATACAACATACCTCAATTTATGCTTGTGCCTACCACTTAGAAATCCTGCTCCTTAGGCGATAAAATTAATACTCCTGTGCATTCATGAATCATGCTTAACAACTCTGTAATTCTCTGTGCATTTTAGAAATCATGCTTTAGGAATCCTGTGCATCCTGAAATTATATCCTAACTACCCTGCATTCACGTGTGCATACTAGATACCATGCTCTAGGATTTCGTTTACATATACTTAACTACGCGTAGTTTAAACTGCTGATTCATGAAAAGGTATAAAATAACCTCACATATGATTATCATGTATGTTATTAATAGAAATTGGTAACTATCTCTGCATTCTCAGATTAACATCACTTAGAACAACATGTTTTAGGTAAAACAACCTCTGAACTTTTAATAATTCTGGTAGTCACTATGCACAACCCCACGCCTAAGCAAGTCTTAGGTAATCAATCTTTTAAAAATGAATACTGGTTTGATTGCATTTGCTGCCTAAGGGCTAACAGGTTTTTTTAACACTAGTAGGCAAGTTGGTTAGGTCCTTGCTATTGAGTTTATAAACAAGCTGCATACTTCTGTGCTAGGGGTGGCTAACGGTCCGGGCCCGGGCCAAACGGGTCATGTGGGCCGGGCTAAGCAGGCCCGGGCTATGCGGGCCTGGGTTATGCGGGCCCGGGCTAAACGGGCTATATGTGTGGAACCGGCCCCCTACGGGACTAAGCCCACATGGGCCCGGGCTAAGAGGGCCGAGCCCGCGGGCCAAACAGGCCTAAACGGGTCCGGGCTATTTTTTTTAATTTTTTTATGTAAGGCAATTTCTTGTAAATCTTGTATAAGTGTATTATATAAGTGTTATTCTAGAGTTACAAAATTTTTGTTATGTAATTATATTATATTATCTAAGACAATTTATTGTAAATTATATTATATAACTATTAGATATGTAT
>ML393311.1:14512-34793 GCA_005239525.1 Nicotiana knightiana
GCCATATTAATTATAATTATACAAACTAAAACAAACAAAACTATAATATTAAAACTTATGAGTTGGAACGAGTTTACCGAATTGACGAACAACTTCTTGAAAATTGTATAATGTTGAAGACTTGAATACTTCAATTCACCAACTTCACACAATTTTTCACAATTTTCAATAATAAAGTAAGCAATAGTAGAAGAAAATTAGAGAGAGATTGATATTTTTGTGAGTAAAAATGAAAGAATGAGGGGGTATTTATAGTTGAGAAAAGGGAAAAAGTGTGATTATAAAAAGTTTGGGGTTAAAACAAAGTTTGAGGGCCAAACGGCTAATTTTTAAACATGCCAAACGGCTCTTTTGAGGCTCCAACGGCTAGATTTTAAAAATCTGGCCGTTGGCCATTTTTTTGAATTTTTTTTTGAATTTTTACCGTTGGGCCTGCTTGGCCCGGCCCATGCCCACCTGCCGGGCCCGGGCTAAATGGGCCCGGGCTCACGGGTCCAAACATTAGAACCGGCCCCCCACGGGCCTAAAGCCCCCAAGCCCGGACCCCCCACGGGCCGACCCGTTTAGCCCGCTAGCCCGTATAGCCTGCGGGCCCGGCCCACCTGCCACCCTTATCTGTGCATTGATATTCACTTAGATATCCTGTCTTAGAATTCTGTCTAATAAAACTGCCTCTTGTTTTGTGTTTGAGACGTGTTGTTTATGTGCAATATTTATGGAGGTAAATCTGAGCCTTTTAAACTGATTTTCCCGCATTTATTAGTAAAGTCCTATTTGTTCTTGCATGTCGCTTAGAATTTTATCCTTTAAACCTTAGGGCGTTTTGTCTAGAACTGCCTATATTTAGAGGTCCTGAATTCCTCCAGGGCCATTAAGAAGGGACGGGTAACAACACGCATAGAGGTTATTAAATAAACTCGCTTAATAATCGCTAAGGGGTGGGAACGAGTAGACATGGATATGATATCTGGTGTGCTAATGCCACGAGTAGCCCCTATTCTGAGGAGTGATTACCGGGCATTGTATTGATATGATCCTATAGGATAAACAACCTAGGACCACCCTATCCCTTACACATGTGTTCTTAGATTGTAAAACCTCCAGAACTTTGTATATGTGCTTAGACTTTAAATATTTTAAACTTAAGCACATATGTGTGCTAGGACTGCAAATCTTCTCAAAACTTTCACCTATTTACCTATGTGTTTATTGCTTATATGCTATCTGTTCACAAAGTTTATTTGGGTCGGTAACAATAGTTGTGGACTTCGAGGGGTGCCTAACACCTTCCCCTTGAAGTAATTTCAAGCCCTTACCCTATCTCTGGTTATCTAATATGTGTTTGTAAATAACCTTTAGTAGGTGCCCTAACGCACCCTAACTCGTTAGGTGACGACTTTTCAATTCCTTATCTCTTTCCCAAAAGGAAACGAGTTGTCCCAATAATGTCGAATGCCCTGACCGATCCGAAAGGGGAGGAAAGAGGGGGGAGCGCCACCATACATACCTGATTTCAAATACAACTTACTCTATGTCTCAAAGCTAACCAAGGAGATGAGATGGGCAATGATGTTCTTCCCTGATTTCTGTATTTTTCAGGAGCTCTTCAATGGACTGGTGAAGGGGAGTGGTAGAGAAGATAATGGTCTATATGTGTTCTACTCTGGAGATGTCAGTACAACTGGACTTCAAGTTCCTAGTACAACTCCTAAATCTTTAGTTCCTAAACCACCACCTACTGCAAATATGATCACAAATCCTAGAATAATGGATGTAGCCTTATGGCATAAGAGGTTAGGGCATACACCTGAAAAGACTTTGAGAAGCATTGCTATATTTCATGATTGTGCATGCAAAAACACTACTGAGTCTTGTATTGTATTTCCTTTAGCTAAATAAACCATGCTTCTTTTTCCTTTGAGCACTACTAACACTAATGTTTGTTTTTCATACATTACATGGTGATGTATGGGGACCATAAAGATTCCCTACCTATAATGGCAAGAAGTATTTCCTTACTCTTGTAGATGAGATACTGTTGGATTTTTTTGTCGCCTACTAAGGTAGAAGTGATTGTTGCTCTTAGTTCCTTTCTTCTAATGATTCAGAATGTGTATTTAGCTTTTGTGAAGATCTTTAGATCAGATAATGGGAGTGAATTTCTTAACTCTCAAGTGGCCGAGTTATTAAGATCTAAGGGAATTATTCATCAAACCACTTGTATATATACTCCAAAGTAGAATATGGTTGCAGAGAGGAGACACAAATATATTTTAGATGTTTCCAGGTCTCTAAGGTTTCAGGTAGCTGTTCCTCTTCGATTTTGGGGGGATTGTATCACCACAACTGTGTATATCATAAACAGGCTGCCCTCAGCTATGATTCAAGGGAAATCTCCCTTTGAAGTTTTAATTGGTCATGCTCCTTCCTTAGAACATATGAGAGTGTTTGGCTGTCTTGGTTATGTTACATAGGTGAGGAAGTCTGACAAATTTGCTCCCAAAGAAATACTAGTTGTATTCGTAGGCTATTCTATGACACAAAAGGGTTACAAAATGTATGATATTCACTCTAGGACCTTCACTATTAGTCGAGATGTAGTGTTCGAGGAATATGTATTTCCTTTCAAGTTTGCTCATACTACCTCTTCTATATTCCCTGTCTTGGATATTACTTATGTTCTCCACTCTTCTCCTAAAAACAAGTCATTATCTCAGCACTCTCAGCTTATTTATTCTACTAATTCTTCACTTGGTGGTGAGTCTCCTCTCCACAACACAGTAGGTGAAACTGCAACAGGTACTGGTGAAACTTCATCTGCTGGTGGTCATGATGTCTGAGTTCTCTACCAGCTGAGCCAAGCTTGCCCTTATCTTTACCACTGCCTACTCCTGAGGCTCCTCTTACCAGAAGGTCTAGCAGAGATAACAGACCTCCTATTTGGATGAAGGACTACGTCACTCACAACAAAGGGAAGGCTCATTGCTGCTATCCTATCTCCACCTGTGTCAGCTATGATAATGTCTCCTCCTCCTTTGGCAGTGCTTGGCAGCTTATTCTGTCATTATTAAAGCAAAGACATTTGCTGAAGCTGTCAAAGATCCTAAGTGGATTGCTGCAATGAAGGATGGAATTTTAGATTTGTAGGATAACAACACATGGAGTATAGTTTCTTTGCTCCAGGAAAGATGTCCATTGGCTGCAAATGGGTCTTTAAAGTCAAGTATATTTCTGCAGGAGAAGTAAAAAGATATAAGGCGCGGCTTGTAGCCAAAGTTTACAGTCAACAAGAGGGTCTGGATTACACTGAAACCTTATCTCCAATGTCTAAAATGGTCACTATGAGGTATATTCTGTCCATAACTTATGCCAAGCAGTGGTTCATTTATCATATGGATGTTCACAATGCTTTTTTTCATGGAGAGTTGCTTGAAGGGGTATACATGGAGGTTCATCCTAGTTTTGCAAGCCAGGAAGAGAAATAGATGGCTTGCAAACTTCATAAGTCCTTGTATGGACTTAAACATGCCCCTAGACAGTGGAAGAAAAAGCTCACGGATGCATTAGTTCAGCTTGGATTAACTCAAGGTTATTTTGACTATTCATTATTTACAAAGAGGGTGCAGACAAAACTGGTACTGGTACTAGTCTATGTTGATGATCTACTGGTAACAGGAAGCAATCCAAGTCTGATCGTACAAACTAGAAATGATTTAAAGCTCAAGTTTAAAATGAAGGATCTGGGTGAACTCCAGTTCTTTCTAGGGATAGAGTTTGCTAGGTCAAAGCGAGGGATTGTGATGAGCCAAAGGAAGTATGCATTGGAATTAATTGCTGAATTAGGACTTGGTGGTGCCAAACCTACGGGTACACCCTTGAAGACTAGCTCTAAACTCACCTCTATTGAGTTTGATAGTTTCATGAGCAAAAGCCCTTCTAATGAAGCTGATACAGAAGACAAAGAACTGGAGAATGCTGGTTCTTATGAGAGGTTGATAGGCAGACTTCTGTATCTTACCATGACTAGAATTGATATCTCATATGTAGTTCGGGTACTTAGTCAGTTTATGCATAGACCTAAGCAGTCTCATATAGATGTTGCTCTAAGAGTTGTCAAGTACATCAAGATAGCTACAAGACTTGGTCTGTTGATGCCCTCAGAAGGATCTAGGTAACTTGAAGCTTATTGTGACTCAGATTGGGGCGGTTTCTTACAAACAAGAAGGTCAGTAACAGGGTATGTGGTTAAGTTTGGTGATGCATTGGTAACTTGGATGTACAAGAAGCAGGAAACAATTGCTAGAAGTTCAGCTGAAGCAGAGTTTAGAAGCATGGCTTCAACTGTCGCAGAATTGAATTGGCTTACACGATTGTTCTCAGAGTTGGGCGTGATGGTCACTTTGCTTATAGACCTACGTTGTGACAGCAAAGCTGCAATTCAGATTGCAGCTAATTCTATTTTCCATGAACGAACCAAACATATTGATATTGATTGCCACTTTGTGAGAGAAAAGATTGTACAAGAGTTGATCAAGACTCATTAAGTGCCTACCAAGGAGTAACAAGCTGATTTGCTTACCAAGAGTCTTGGGAAAGCACAACACGATTATCTGATGTCCAAGCTGAGGTTGAAGGATTTGTTTCAACCATCAGCTTGAGGGAGGGTGTTGAAATGCTAGTTAGAGTGTTAGTTATAGTGTCAGAATGTACAACTGAATGCCAGGTATGCTAAGTTACTATAGCATTAGTTAACTAAGTAGGTACTTAACTAATAGCTTAAATAGTATATATATATATATATGTACAGTGTATTAACAGACTTAACAGAAAATGAAGAGAATCACTTTCTTCTCTGTATTTGCATAACTGCTTCTTCATCTTCATGTATAGTTCAGCTGTTCAATCTAGATCTAGGATCTCATCGTAACGAGAATAGAATAGGGAAAGAGTAATAATGCAATAATTAATACAATGACTTGTAACTTGCTTATTTATATTAAAAGACCGAGTTTCGATTTCATTCGTTCAATAATAACTATCGGAAGTGAATTTGGAGCTCTATAAGCAGTAGCTATATAGGGGTATATTGGCCATTCAAATTCTTAGCATGAGGTGGTGTATTTGATTTTTGTACGTCAGCTGGGAAGCCAATTTTCTTATGCAAGTCCTTTCTAAAAGCAGCTTAAATTAGTCTGAGTGTATATTTTAAAATTTGCTAGGCAATGAGGTATAAAGAAAACAAAACAACGTACATATTGTTAACTTATCGAATCCCGCTAATTCAAATCAATCAAAATTTTAATTTTTATACAGGAAAAATAAAAAGAAGCAGCGTTAATTTCTTAAGGTTCGTTACTTCACATTTTCCTTTTGATTACCAAACTACTAATGTCGAATTGCTCACTAAAATGCGAGCTATTTGTATAGTTATATGTAACGTAACAAAAATAGGGAAGAGGAGGAAATAATTTAATAACAGTGATAATTAAACATGCAAGTACCTTGACAAAATGCATGCATCTTATAAATGTGCACGTACAAGTATTAACATTTAACAAGCCATGTTAATTAAGTAATGAATTACGAATTCATATCCCTTTATATTTGCAGATTTAAATATTTATAATTATTTAGTTTTTCCAACGTCAATATATTATTCATCTAAATTTATCGTTAGATAAAATCAAGTAGGAACCCATTGAAACGTTTCACAATTATAATTGACATTTATCAAATTAAATGTTAAAGTTTTCTTTTTTCGCGGCAGATAATGGTATGTCAATTGGTCAAGTTTCATAGTATCATTTTCATGGACAACAGATCATTAAACAATGCTAATTATAGCCTATAGGGATACCTATTTATTTTGCCTTGAATAGGAGATGTTACTACGAAAAGAACAGTCAGACAAAGTCAACATTAACCATAGTTGGGTTAAGTAACTAAAAGTATATCGAGTACTATCAAACACCGGTGGTCCTCCCATAACGTCTGCTCAGCATTTACGAGGGCGAAACCACCTGGACTATAACATTTAAAAGCCTATTTTTATGTGTTAGGGTTTAATTTATTTCTTTATGAGTTCTTTTAACACATACTACATTTTTTCCTCTTGATCATGTAGTAATGTAATAATATCAAAGTTTTTCATCCGTATATTTGATGTTTGTTAGGTACATGGATAAAAATATTAAATTAAAAAATAACATATAAACTTTTTTTTATCATGTGCTTTCGGATATAAAAGGAAAATATTTTACATGGATAAACTTTTATCTTGTAAATACTTTTTAGTTCTTTTTAAGGATTGTCACACCTTCGTTTTTTCGGGGATTGTGGACAAAATAGTTTTTCCAATTAAACTGAATTATTTAAAAAATAAATTAATTTATCAGGATTTTAGGAGTCGCCACTTGAAGTGCCTGGTTTTTGGAGCTCTTACATGGCTGCATTGTCTGTCTGAATTTGTAAATATCTAGAGCTAGTTTAAGGTGTAAGATGTGAAAGGTAGTAGAAAGTAATTGTCTGCAGCTTAATTGTGTCTAGATACTGCTATGCCAAGAAGAAGAAGGAGGCGCTAGGTTCTTTTCCTGATTATTGCCTCTTCTGCATTTTTTAGCTCTTCGGATTCTTCTTTTGGGTGGGAAGTGAGTATATATGGTGGTGGCGGAGCCACCTTATAGTAAGGGGTGTCAAACGACACTCCTTCGCGGATTAAATATACTGTGTAGATTGTGTCCTATAGTGCAATGCGTGTGATTGATAAAAGAACTAGAATTGTGAATTTGTGCGTGAGGGATGATCATTCTTTCTCGTCACTTGTGAGTAAAGATTCTTGAACCACTTTGAGAGAATGATCAGAAACATAAAGTTCATTTTATAGGCTTAAATCATTTTTCATGTCACATAAGCTTCACGCTTTTCAGAAAATGATTCAATGGTTTAGCCATAAGAATTTTAATTAAAGAGTACTATATCTGATTTTAGAATCTATATTTAGTTTGAGTTTGACTCCGTATACTTTAGTTTACATTAACAAATTTTTCTACCTGTACCAGTGAATTTCTAATGGTTAAAACATTAAGCAAGAAAGTCTGATAAATTTACTGATGCATATGCACAAATTAATTGAGATACGCCACCACTAAAGAAAATATCAGTTTAATTTTAATGCATCGATAGAATAAAAAAATATTTTCTAATTATATTACTTATTCAGTAATTACATCTAAAATGTTGATAATCATTAATTGATCAAAAAGAATAGTGACTGACTTATTCTTAATTTATTAAATTTTATTGATAGCAGTAAAAGTAATGTATGCTGTTAATAATACATACTTCCTCTATTTCAGTTTATATTAACTTTTTTTTTAATCCGTATTAAAATGAATGATTATTTTTTTATTTGGAAACAATTTATCTTTACACAATAATTTATAGTTATATAAAATATATATACTTTATTTTACACTATAAATTTAAAAAAATTCTCTTTTTTATTAAATTTAATATTCAGTCAAATAAGTTCATATAAGTTAAACTGACGGAGTATATATAACTTAGAATCGAAAAAAATATGTTCTTTGACTATTTCTTAATTTTGTGGAAGGAGATTGGACATGACACGTCAGCAGGGCTCAGTAATAATTGGTCGCCACGTGGTTTTTCCACAGTGGTTCAGACGTGTCGGTGTTTTAGTAGTCTGCTCTCTTCAAGGCAAGGACATTCTGCGTCCTGCTTATTAAACACGAGGCACCACATTTTTTCCCTTTTTCCCATTTCTCTTTTTCTCCCCCTTTTTCTTCATCTATTTTAAATACTTTTTATCTTTACGTTTTAAAATATCTAGGCATTCATTCTAGTTTCGACTTCGATATAAGATAGACCAGTTGGAAAAATGTTTTTTTTTTCCTTATTTTCCGGGCCTCCTTTTCATAAAATAAACTTTCAACTTTGGTGCTTTTGGTGACTAATAGAATTGTAATTATTTGAGCATTTTATTATTTTAAAGTCCATATACATTCAGATTAGTAGCTATTATCTATACTTCAACCAGAAGAACTAATCTTGTCAATTTATTTAGTTGTCCTTATTTCTTCAGTAACATTGAAATCAATTTCTTCAAGTTTGTTTATCCTAAAAACATATAACAATTGAATTTATACGTGATTTTAAGGATATGTAATTTTGTTTAGCACAAATTGAGAGAATATGTAAATTGACATTGAAATTAACTGTAAATAGAAATAAAAGCAAACCAAATGAAGCATCGTTTACCCTTAAAATTGGATAACAATTAAACTTATAATGTGGTTTTAAGGACACGTGATTTCACCTAATACCAATTGATAAATATGAAGATTAGTAATAGAAAATTGACAATAAAGTAAAGCAAACCAGTGTTGAAATGCAATTCAATGCTCGAGCTAAAGTGCCCTCGAACTGACAGATCCTAAAGAAATGAAGCAAAAAGTAAACTGATGAACTAGAGTGTATAAGCGAGAGAGAGTGTTATATTGCTTCGATATGTGTGAATAATGTGTGTTACAAATTATTGGAATTCCCCTTTATATAGTAGAGGAATTTTACTTATGGTGTAACTCTAATTACAAAAGGAAATCTCATGATTAGCTAAACAACCACTCTTGATTCGATCCGTTCCGAGATTTTCGCCATGATCGTCGACCAGTCACGGATATCTCGCTTTCTGTTATTATGTTATCTTTAGTCTTGATCATTGTTTATCTTGTTTGGTCTCGATTCTTACTAGCTTCGATCTCGACAAGTACCTCGAACTCCGAACTCTGCACCTCGTCCTCGTGCCTCGGTCTGATTTACTACGGGATCGATCTTCAGTCCTTCACCCTGGTCTTGGTAAATTAATAAAATCGAGTAAGCCTGATTTTAACCGTATACATATAGTCCCCTCGTTTTTGGAGTGTAATGACAAGAAACGAATTGAGCCTTCGATCCTCGACATGTCATGACGTCATCTCCATGACGTAAGCGATAGAAGTGACCGAAACATCCTGTCGGTGCAGTTTTTTTCAGGCATTTAATGCGTGTCAGTTGGTGGTCGGCCACTAGTGGTTTCAAACCGTCACCGTGAAACCCAAAAATAGGCCTTTTCTCATTTATTTAAACTTTACTTTCAATCTCTTCTAATCTCCAAAGCTTTTTGCATCTTCTAATTTTTTCCGCTTTACAAAATCTTCAGGTTTCGTTGTTAACACCTTCTCAAACATCAAGTCCTATTATCTTTTTCTTTCTTCAAACTCAAACCAATGGCAAAAACGTCAAAAACGGTACCACACAAAGAAACTGCTTCATCTTCTCAACTGGTCGGCGGAAAGCGCCGGTGGAACCCCGCCTTGAGGAATGTATTCTTGGAGAGTGTGTAGTCAGCTCCGATTTCAAGACCGAGAAAACCTCATCGGTTCCTGGTTGTTGCGAGCTGGTATCGAGATACATATGCTCGATACCTAAGAGCTACATCGACAAAGTAAATGAGGGCTGCAACTGGCAGAACAAAGAGGTTGTGATACCGGCCCCAGAGGAGGTTATTACCAACCACGTGGAAAGGTACTTGAGTGTTTACACTTACTCTTTCGTGTTGGGTTCTCTTGACCCAATCATCGTGGACTTCTGCAAGAAGTACCAATTGACTCTTTGTCAGATTCACCCCTCCTTCTGGAGGATCGTCATATTGCTCCGATTTTTCTCGAGCAAAGTCGACGGTCTCCCCTTCACCTTCGACCACCTCATCAGGTTATACAACCCTTGGCTTTACCGAGGTGGACTAACAAAGATCCAACATCGAGCCACCAAAGTCTTCATCTCCAGTATAGACGAGGTCAAGGACTGAGGCTGGATGGATCGATTTGTTAACGTGAAGACCTCGGACCTAATTCCAGCCGAGAAGTGGAATATGAAACGTAAGTCTGATCCCCTTATATTTGTTACTTGGTTTCTTTTCTTTCTCTTGTTGATGTTGTTTTTCGATGCAGCCGCTGCCTGGATTCCCGGTGACATCCTCGACCTCAAGATCTGGGTCAGGGACCTAGTCTCGACACGACGTATGCTGGGCGCACATGGCGCGACTTATCAAATAACCGATGGGAAGCCAAAAATCATGGTAAGCCCCTTTTCACATGTTTGACGATTTCGTTACGCAGTCATGAGGCCCCCGTCCGGCGAGGAGGAGACTTCGATCCCGATCCCGAAATCGGCGAAGGATAAAAAGAGAAAAAGGACCTCAACCTCCAAGGATCCAGAGCCCAAGAAGAGAGGGGCTTGTAATCCCAATAAGAACATAACTCTCATGAACGAAGACTCAGTTCGGCATCTATGTGAGGAAGACGAAGAAGAGGAAGAAGACGACTCCGGGTTGGTGGCCCGAGTGAGGATGAACATCGAGGTCCCAAAGGCCACTAAATCAGTGAAGGTTGAAAAGACTCTATCTCGAGATGAAGGGGTATCGGGTAAAGACTTGGGCGAAGTCCCCGAGTCATCGAGGACTAAAGATGCCTCCCACCGTAATAAGAAAACGGAGGGCACGACTGTAGAGGCTGGTCTCGAGGCCCCTCGAGATGGAGAGAACGCCCCAAGTGACCCACTTGGGGCAATATAAATTGGAGGCTCCCCGTTTTTCCCTTCATTCTCTGAGGAGATGATTCAGGAGGCTCGGGCCTTGAAGACCCCCTCCATAGAAGGAGCCTACGGAAGGGAGCACCCCTTCCATGATTACTTTACTGGGGTTGAATATTCTACCGGCCTGAGCAACTTGGAGGTTTCGAGGAAGGACTCAGGCGAGGCATCTAGCCTATTCAACGAAGCACAACAATCTCTAAATCGAGTAAGCCTTAACCTCCATGTTGGTATTACACTTGTGTTTATTTTTCTCTTCCTTTCTAACTTTTTTTCTTCTTTCTATGTAGGCCTCATCGCTTCATCAGGAAGCATTTTCTCGGTCTCGAGCTGAGCTGAGTCGGTACGAGGCCGACATTCAAAGAACAAATTAACCTTATTGAGCAGGTAATGAAAATCTTAGAACCCCATGGCATCAATTCGGGAATGATGGATAATACTTCAATCTCACAGGTTCAACAAAAGATCGAGAGAATCGAGCAGTTTCGTGAAGAGGTCGATATGATGAAGGCAGAGACTTTGGGATGGAGGCAAAATATGGACCACCTTGCCTCAGAGAAAGAAGCTGCTCGAGCCTAGTTATCATCGGCTGTAAGTCAGCTTCATGGCATGAAAGAGAAAAGCTTGGCACATGCCAAGAAAATAGAGGAGCTCGAGGCTCGGTTGGCCGTTGAACTTGCAAAGTCCAAATCTAATGCGGAGAAGGCTAAGGATGATGTGGAGGAGATCGTGTCCGTCTACCGATCTGATGCTGATGCTGCTCAAGCCTAAGAAAGAGAGACTGTTGAGGCCGCTCAAACTCGAGCTCATCGGGTCGTCGAACTCGCCAAGTGCCAATCTCGGAGGGAAACCCTCGAGAAGATCCATGCTCGAGGTTTCGATCTCACTGACGAGATAATAAAGGCCAAAGAGCACAAAGTCGATGCTAAGGCATTGGCTTCCTCCAGCGATGATGACGCCGAGATCGAGAGTGGATCTGGGAGTGGGGGGACCCCGATGGAGAAGAAGCTGCCCTCAAGGAAAATTAGGACCCTTAGGATTTTTCACTTTTGTTCTTTTGTGTAGGATCCTGATCGGACCTTGTAAATATTCTCATATATATATATATATACACACACATATATATAAAGATTTGTTTCCTTTCCGACTTGTCTTTATTTCATTTTCTCCCTTATGAAAAATTCAGTTTCATTCATGCCTTATGAAAATTTTGTTCATAAGTTTGAAGCTTAGGCAATTTGATCGAAGTCGGACTACTGTAGTCTTTATAATCGAGTGAATTCTTGCTCGAACTCGAAGTAGGTTGACCCTTAGGTTTTAGTTGAGTGAGGATGACTTCTCGAACTCAAAATAAAATGGCCCTTAGGCTCTTGAATTAGGCTGATATAGCCTTAAAAAATAATGGCTTTTTTTCCTTTTCGGCTTAAAAAGTTCATCATATAAAAACTTGATATGCCTTAGCACGAGATAAATCTGTACCTATTAGGGTTTTCGAAGATTGGTGTTATCGAAACCCTTTGTTATGCCTTAGCAATAAAATTATTCGAGAGTTCGAACAATTTGGTACCCCTTAGGGTATTCGAGGGTTGATGTTATCGATAACCTTTCTAATTTTGCCGAGGGTAGCCTTTTTAATCGCTTTTTTTGAATATATTCGAAGGACTGTTTTATTACGGAATTCGGACGTCTCCGAACCGTGTTAATTCAGCCGTAAACAGTAGCTTGGGATTTGCCTCTTGGGTTTGTTTCCCGATTACACTTCGAACTCAGTCCCCGAGTGGGGTGGTCGTGGCCTATAAAATCGAGGGTTGTCTTCTTAAGGTCTTACGATCTTGAGGCTTTAGTAATTTGATTGTGTCTATTTTTCGGATGACAGTCCCCGAGTGTGGGTTTAGTTGTTTAAATTTTGGTTGTTATCGGCCCTTAAGCTTGTTTCCACAATAGATCAGAAGTATGAAATTGTAAAGTAAAAATTTCTCTAAGGCATGAAATATTTGGCAAGGAAAAATACTTCTCTCAATAGATTATACATGCGTACATGTTTTCCATTAGGTCTCGAGTAATCTACATGGACACGGTTCGTTCGACCATTTGGCCCTTACTAAAAAATTTACCTATCGAGACCCTGTTGACACAAAGTTGGCTAGTATAAAATATAAATGAAAATGGAGAAGGTCATACCTTAGCAGTAATATCGTTTGAGGAGTGATATGTTCCAATTGTTTGGTAATTGCTCGTCGTTCATCGTGGCAAGTTTGTAGGATCCTTTTCCGACGATATCGAGGACCTGATATGGTCCCTCCAGTTTGGGCCAAGTTTTCCTTCATTTGGGTTCAAGTATTGAGGGTGACTTTTCTCATAACTAAGTCCCCGATTTTAAAGTATCGAAGATTGGCTCTCCGGTTGTAGTACCTTCGATCCGTTTTTTTTTGTGTAGCCATTCGAGGCTTGCATTCATAGCCTCATTATTTAACTCTTTCATTGCATATTGAAACCTAAGGCTAGGTTCCCCGACTTCGAACGGTATCAGAGCTTCGGCACCATAGAATAAAGAGAACGGTGTTGCCCCCGTACTGGATTTCGACGTTGTACGGTACGCCCATAGGACCTCGGGCAATATTTCTCTCCATTTTCCTTTAGCATCGGTCAATATTTTCTTTAGATTTTGAATGATTGTCTTGTTTGACGATTCGACATGTACGTTCCCACTAGGATGATGTGGTGTTGATAGAATCTTTTTAATCTTGTAGTCTTCGAGAAACTTTGTCGCTTTGGTGCCGAGGAATATCTTCCCATTGTCGCATACGATCTTGGAAGGCATACCGAATCGACATATAATGTGGTCCCGGATGAATTCTATGACTTCTTTTTCTTTGACTTTCTCGAAGGCTTGTGCTTCAACCCACTTAGAGGAATAGTCAGTCATAAGCAAAATGAATTGAGCTTTACCTGGGGCCGATGGTAGAGGAACGATGATGTCCATTCCCTATTTCATGAACGATATGGGGATAAGAATGAGTGGAGTTGCTCCCCAGGTTGGTGAATCATTGGTGACATTTGTCGCACTTTCGAACAAACTCTTTTTTCTTACTTTCCATATTGGCCCAACAATGTCCTGCTCTGATGACTTTGTGAACCAATGACTCGGCATCATAATGACTTCCACAAGTGCCTTTGTGAATTTACCATATGACGTAGTCGGTATCTTCTGGACCCAAACATATTGCCAACTGTCCATCGAACATCCTTCTATACAGTGTTCCGTCCTTGGCCAATGTGAACCATGTGGCCTTCGTGTGTAGAGTCCTCACTTCCTTAGGATCCGATGGAAGGTTCCCGTTCTTTAGGTATTCGATATACTTATTCCTCCAATCCCAGGTCAGACTTGTGGAGTTTATTTCGGCGTGGCCTTCTTCGATTACTGACTTCGAAATATGTACAACAGTCCCCGAGCTAAGCTCGTCATCTTCGACCGATGACCCCAAATTTGCAAGGGAATCGACCTCACTATTTTGTTCTCGTGGTACGTGCTGTAGGGTCCATTCTTTAAATCGATGTAGAGCCACCTATAGTTTGTCCAAGTACCTCTACATTCGTTATTCTCAAACCACGAAAGTTCTGTTGACTTGGTTTACCACAAGTAGGGAGTCACATTTTGACTCGATGACCTCTGCTCCCGAACTCTTAGCTAACTCGAGACCTGCAATCATGGACTCATACTAGGCCTCATTATTAGTTAATTTTGAAGTTTTGATAGACTTCCTAATTGTATTACATGTGGGCGACTTCAAAATGATGCCTAGCCCGGGCTGCTTCATATTCAAGTACCGTCTGTGAAGAGGGTCCACACCCCCAATGATGTACCCGATTTTAGTAATAGTTCTTTTTCGACCTCGGGTACAAGGGCTGGCATGAATTCAGCCAAGAAGTCTACCAAGATTTGAGACTTGATGACCGTTCGGGGTTGATACTCGATATTGTACCCACTGATCTCGATGGACCATTTGGCCAATCAGCCCGAGAATTCGATCTTATGCAAAATATTGCGAAGTGGATAGGTAGTCACCACACATATTGGGTGACATTGAAAATATAATTTTAATTTCCTATAGGCTCTTATTAGAGAAAGCGCTAATTTTTCTAAGTGTGGGTACCGGCTCTCGGCCTCACCTAAAGTTCGACTAACATAGTAAACTTGAAATTGCGTACCTTGCTCTTCTCGAACTAAGACCTCACTTACAGCGATTTTCGAGACTGCTAAGTATAAGTAGAGTTGCTCGTCCGCTTTCGGAGTATGAAGCAGTGGCGGTCTCGAGAGGTACCGTTTAAGTCCTTCCAATGCTTGTTGGCATT
This sequence comes from Nicotiana knightiana, assembly GCA_005239525.1. Classification (NCBI taxonomy): domain Eukaryota; kingdom Viridiplantae; phylum Streptophyta; class Magnoliopsida; order Solanales; family Solanaceae; genus Nicotiana; species Nicotiana knightiana. Next base: position 29,516 of record ML393311.1, read on the forward strand.
CCGGGGTCCATGCAAAATTGTTCTTCTTTTTAAGCAGTGAAGAACGAGTGACTTCTATCTTAGGACCTTGAATGAATCGGCCTAGGGCGACTATGCGTCATGTTAACCTTTGTATGGCCTTATCATTATCCACGGCCGTGATGTCTTTGATTAACTTGATTTTATTGGGGTTGATCTCGATCACCCGATTTGATACAATAAAGTCGAGGAACTTTCCCGAACCGACCCTGAATGCAATTTCATTGGGTTGAGCTTCATGTTGTACTTCCTTAGTATGTCGAAGGTCTCCTGCAAATGTTTCAAATGGTCATGTGCTCGCAGGGACTTAACTAGCATATCTTCAATATAAACCTCCATTGATTTACCTATTTGTTCTTCGAACATTCGATTTTTTACTAGGGGTTGATAAATAGCGCCAGCGTTCTTTAGTCCAAATGGCATTACGTTATAACAATAGGTGCCGTATTTAGTGATGAACGAAGTCTTTTCCTGATCCTCCGGGTTCATTTATATTTGATTGTACTCGGAGTAGGCATCGAGAAAACCGAGGATCTCGTGGCCAGCCATGACATCGATCATGCGATCGATATTCGGCAAAGAGAAGGAATCTTTAGGGCATGCTTTGTTTAGATCCTTATAGTCTACACACATTCTAAGTTTATTTCCCTTTTTAGGGACTACAACTACGTTTGCTAACCATTCAGGATATTTTACCTCCCGAATGGATCCTATCTTGAGAAGTTTGGCTACCTTGTCCTTGATGAATGCATGTTTTACCTTGGACTGGGGCCTTCTCTTTGGTTTTACTGGGCGGAACTTCGGGTCCAAGCTCACTCGATGTGTAGATATCTCCGGTGGAATATCTGTCATATATAGGTGGGACTAAGCAAAACAATCCATGTTATCTAAAAGAAATCGAATAAATTTTTTCCTAAGATCAGGAGTTAGTCCCGTGCCCAGGTATACCTTTCGTTCGGGCATGTATTTGACCAGAATGACTTTTTCCAGCTCTTCGACTGTCGATTTGGTAGCGTCGGAATCCTTAGGAATTCTGAGGGATCAAGGGATCCAGTAGTCATCGTCCTCGTCCATTTCCTGCTTCTCCGACTGAGTCGAGGATGGTGCATGTGGTTGCTATTTAGATTCCTGTTTTCCTTTGGACTCTGATCCCTTTGTTAATGAGAGTGTCGATACCGGTATCACTTCATCGACCGAAAACATCTCTTTGGCGGCACACTGCTCCCCATACACTATTTTTAATCCCTCTGGTGTTGGGAACTTGAGAACTTGGTGAAGAGTTTAAGGGACCGCCCTCATGTTATGAATCCAGGACCACTTGAGCAGGGCGTTGTATCTCATGTCTCCCTTGATCACATGGAATTTTGTTTCTTGAATGGTTCCGGCTATGTTTACTGGCAAGATGATTTCACCCTTAGTAGTTTCACTCGCCATGTTGAAGCCATTGAGAACCCGAGCTGCGGACATGATCTGATCCTGTAGACCGATATGTTCCAAGACCCTTGATCGGATAATATTGGTCGAGCTTCCTGGATCAATTAAAAACACATTTAACTTGAATTTTATTCATAAGGATAGAGATTACCGATGCATCATTGTGGGGTTGTGAGATCCCCTTTGCTTTCTCGTCATTGAACGATAAGGTGTCTTCTGGTACATAGTCTCGAGTTCGTTTTTCCCTGGTGATCGACACCTTGGTGCGTTTGAGCACGGGCCCTTGTGGAATATTGACCCTACCAATGATCATCTGAATCACGTGTTGTGGTTCTTCCTTCTCATTTTTCCTATTACATCCCTATCTCTGAAGTGATTTTTAGCTCGGTCGCTCAAGAATTCTCGAAGGTGACCCTCGTTTAATAGACGGGCCACCTCCTCCCTTAGTTGTCTGCAATCTTCGGTTCTATGACCATGGGTACCATGGTATTTGCATATTTTATTAGGGGTTTCTTTGAGTTGGATCGGTTTGCAGGTGTCTGGGCCATCTAGTATCCTTGATACATCCAATGGTTGATACAATACCCGATGCATTAATGCTGAAGCTGTATTTTGATAGTCGTGGTGCTTCTGTGGGCTCGACATGTTTATCGAAGCCACTTTTACTCATGAGTCCTCGGGAGCTCTCTCCTCGATGATTCCTTTGATCATTTCAAACGGGATTACATCTTGGGCCGCTGTTTCTACGATTTGCGTTGTATGGTTGATACCGATCTCTGTTTGATCGGGGTTTTGTGTCGATGTCCCTCTGAATTCTATCGATAGGCCTATTTGGGTAAACGGAACCGGAAGGGGTCGCCAATTGATCATCCTCGACCCTGATCTTTGACTGGTACCAATTATGTATGTCGGCCCAGGTCACCGCTGGATATTCAATTAAATTCTACTTTAGCTGTCGTGATGCCACCGATCTTCGTTCGTTCAAAGCTTGAATAAAATCTTGAACATCCCAATCATCTGTGACCGGGGATAGGTCCATGCGTTCCATCTGAAACCGAGATACGAATTCTCTTAACATTTCGTTGTCTTTTTGTTTTACTTTGAAGAGGTCTAACTTCCTAGTCACAACTTTTATTGCTCCCCCGTGTGCCTTCACGAAGGAATCTGCAAGCATGGTGAAAGAATCGATGGAATTGGGAGGCAAATTGTGATACCATATCATCGCCCCTTTCGATAGAGTTTCTCCAAACTTTTTTAGTAGAACGAATTCAATCTCATCATCTTCTAAGTCATTCCACTTTGTTGCGCATGTATAAGAAGTGACATGCTTATTAGGGTCGGTGGTCCCATTGTATTTGGGAATTTCTGGCATGCGAAAGTTTTTTGGGATAGGCTTCGCAACCGCACTTGGAGGGAAAGGCTTCTGCACGAACTGTTTCGAATCCAAACCATTTAGAAACTGTGGTGCCCCGGTATTTGGTCAACCCGGGAGTTGTATGTTTCTACCTTTTTGTCATTTGCCTTGATTTTCTTTCTCCTGATTCAATCCTTTAGTGAGCTCCTCGAGCATTTTCATAATGGTGGGTTCAGTTCCCAATTTATTGGCATTCGATCTCTCCGGTACAACTTTGACCCTGTGAACAACTTCTAGTGGGGGTTCAGGTTTGACTCCACTTGGTGCGCGGTTCTGGTTTTGCAGTTGTGCTATAGCAGCTTGCTGAGCCTATATCATTTCAAATATCTGTTGAAGGCTGACTCCACCATCTTCTCCGCCCTACGTACCTCGACCACCTGATCATCCCTTCGTACTCTACCTTCGGGATCAACTCCCATATTTGAATTTAGGGCGACATATGAACTGACATCGACGGGATTTGCAATTGGTACTCCCTCGAGGTCAGCCTGAGGCACTTCGATCCCTGGCGCAGTTATATTATCGTTTTCACCGTGAAATTCGAGGGTGTTGTCACCATGTGTGGGTGCTACTTGTGAGTTTGACATGTTTATCCTGAAACAAAAAACACTTACGAGAACAAGCATAAAGCAGTGTGTGTTATCGAAATCAGTATTAAGAAATCACTATTATCCTTATCCCCACGGTGGGCGTCAAACTGTTTACCCTTAAAATTGGATAATAATTAAACTTATAATATGATTTTATGGACACGTGATTTCACCTAATACCAATTGATAAATATGAAGATTAGTAATAGAAAATTGACAATAAAGTAAAGCAAACCAGTGTTGAAATGCAATCTAGTCCTCGAGATAGAGTGCCCTCGAGCTGACTGATGTTAAAGTAATGAAGCAGAAAGTAAACTCATTAACAAGAGTGTATAAGCGAGAGAGAGTGTTATATTGCTTTGATATGTGTGAATAATGTATGTTACAAATGATTAGTACTCTCTTTTATATAGTAGAGGAATTTTACTTACGGTGTAACTCTAATTACAGAAGGAAATCCCATGATTAACTAAACAATCGCTCTTGATTCGATCCGTTCTGAGATTTCCGCCATGATCGTCGATTAGTCATGACTATCTCACTTTCTATTATTATGTTTTCTTTGGTCTTTATCAATGTCTAACTTGTTTGGTCTCGATTCTTACTGGCTTCGATCTCAACAAGTACCTCGAATTCCGAACTCGGCACCTCGTGCCTCGGTCTGATCTACTACGGGATCGATCTTCGATCCTTCACCCTGGTCTTGGTAAATTAGTAAAATCGGGTGAGCCTGATTTTAATCGTATACAAACGTATAACTTTGGCCCTCGAGCTAGGTCGCCCTCGAACCAAATAAATATTCTACTGAAATATGAACAAAGTGACATAATATTGAAAGCTTAAGAGAAGGTAGTATATTGCTTTGTTTTGCGTGAATGTGATGAACTTTTACAAATGACTAGACCCCTTTATATAGTAGGGGAGTTCTACTTTTGTTACATCCCTAAAATGCCTTAAACCACACCTAAACTTGGCTCAGATTATTAGTATCCTCCCCGAACTATGCCAGGTCTTAATTACCCCCCTCAACTTGGCCTTTTGAGAGTCATTACCCCCTAGACGCTGATGTGACAAAAAGTGTGGGTGCATTCGCGTGCCACGTTGATTTTTCTGTATATGTGGCATTTTTTGAAAAATAAAATATATTTTTACCTTTTTAAGAATATTATTTTTTTTGATAATTTTTTTCGAATACAATTTATAATAAAACTTGGATAGAATTACAGTATTTAAGCTAAATATTTTTATTTTTCCAAAAATAATAAAGTTTTAATTAATTTTTTTTTGAATTTGACCTGAAAATAAAGATTTATACAATTGAAATAAATAATCAAATATCTAAAAAGTTATAAAAGAAATACATACTTTGAAATTAATCATATTGGCTATAATTTTTTATATAGCTCTAAATTACGGTGCTCTAAAAATATATTTTTTCTTACAGATTTTACCTAAAAAAAAGTAAAAATACATAGTTAAAATAAATAGTCATTGGATCAAAAGAAAAAATAAAAAGAGTGTACAATTGCAGTACAATGCAAGTGATTCGTTTTATTTCTTGCAATTGTACACTCTTTTTATTTCTTCTTTTGATGCAATGACTATTTATTCAACTGTGTATTTTTACCTTTTTAGGTAAAATTTGTAAAAAAAATATATTTTTTAGAGCACCGTAATTAAGAGCTATATAAAAATTTATAGCCAAAATAATTAATTTCAAACTATGTATTTTTTATAACTTTTTAGATGCCTTGACTATTTATTTCAATTGTATAAATCTTTATTTTCAGGTCAAATTCAAAAAAAGATTAACTAAAACTTT
>ML393313.1:8179-145181 GCA_005239525.1 Nicotiana knightiana
AAAATATTTGACCAAAAAGTTTAAGGTCATTTGTCAAACTAATTAAATAAGAAGATAGAGAATAAATCCTAGACAAAGATAATAAACTCTAGATTAATGAATGCTAATTGAGAAAAGTTGAGTGAAACAAGATTATGAAAAAGATCCAATGTATGTGATGAGCTTACTTTCTCTACACCCTTATACCATAATATAAAATGAAGACGAAAGAAAAGATTCACCATTAATGGCCACGGGATGTCTTTTTATTTATTCCACAACAATAGCTACAAAAATTGATAGCAAGGTTTTGAACCTTCTCTCCTTTACAAGATGGATTCTCCGATTCCCTCCTCTTATCAGTGAAGAAGTGTGTCATTTGTGAACCTCCCCCCCTTTCTTCTTTCTCCTCTCTCGTATATATATCAAGTATTTTCCTTTACCCCCGGTCATTAGCCAGAGTAACTAAGTCATTGAATTGTACGACATGTTGACTTTTTGAAATACCATAACGTCCCCTTCGCCGTACAAGCGTTCTGAATACGCGACCTCGGCCGTGCCCGAGGTGCTTGCTGCTATAGTATATTATTAATACGACTTCGACCCAATTGACCCGTTGCAGTTCCTCTTCATGCAGATTCTCGTAAGGTCAGATTTTGACCCATAAAAAAATGATAAAATATTGAAAGTGAAAGATATTAGGTGGGAGAGAAAAAAACAATCGGCGGAGATATTTGACCGGTAAAATCTGGAGGTTTTCTGGTGGGTTCTGAGGAAGTGGAAGGGTTATGTGCAGAAAAAATTAATTTGACAAAAAAAATAAAAAAATAAAAAGAAGTGGGACCTTTAACATACAAGTGTCCACAATTGCGAATGAATGGAAGGTGTGACCATACAAAATATTAAATTAATTCCATGTCAGCAGCGATTGAACAACACGCATCATGACAAGTGTTTCTTAGTAGACATTTTCTCAAGTAGAAGTGTTCAAATGAAAAAAATCCAAAGTTCATGTATCGATTTTCAAAAGCACTACAAGTTTAAGTGGCCAGGAAGCTATTACGCCTAAAAAGAAAATTGCCTATTTTTTTTTAGGGTGTGAGCTTGTCCCCTTTAAAACAAGAAAAATTTGAAAATGCCATGCGAGCCAGATGATCTTCTTGAATTTACAATAAACTTCATTCCTTAAGCAAAGTTTGGTATATAGCTTCAAATAAATGGTAAGTAATCTTGCCTCAAACTAGAATAGGTCTCGAAGATGAAGGGTTTACCATAAGAATTTACATGAAAACTATCATGATACTCCTAATTCTAATTTCTTTTTTTGCATTGACTTTGAACAGATTACAAATTTCAAATAACAACTAATATACAATAATACGACAATATCATTTTCCGTTTAGTCATTAAAAAATTATTTATCGTTATAATGTAAACAATAGACTGTCCTTTTTATGGGAAACTTACACAAATATTCCAAATAAGTCTCAACTTACTAACTTTTAGCCATTAATCATAAACTTACCAAAACTAGCCAAGCACATATAAAAATTAAAAAACCAAATTAATAAGGTTCTTTCTCTCAAAGAATCACATGCAAAAATCTCCTTTCATATTTTTAAGCATGATTAGCAACATTAGATGCAAGACCGAAAGAAAATTTCATGGATGAAGTAGCAAATAAGGTGATGAAATACAAAAAAAAAATATATATATATATAAAATATTCCAAAAATCTAAGCAAAAAAAGAACTTTTCCGATGGGTATAATTGAAATTCATTGAAAACATATAGATAAGTCAATATACAAAAATTGAGGAAGATTGGAGGTGATTTGGACTGGTTTTGTTTCAAAATTCATAGTTAAATCGAGTTCAAAAAATTCTTCTGCGATACATGTATCACGTATGTATCTCACACAGGTATACATGTGATACACAATTGATACAAGTATGATATATATGTGATATGCAGTGTGATACATAGCATTTTTTTATGTACAGTTTTTACTTCGAGTACTCAATTCAAACCACCTCAAAACTTCACCAAATCATCGCAGTTCTCCTTAACATGTACCCAATCAACGCTAATTACACCCACTCAAAAGAAAGAAAAAATTTGATCTTTTTTGCTACAAATAGCCAATTGGATAATATTAGTAATATTTGGCTAATATTAGTAATATTTTAAAAAATGACCAATTTTTGTAATGAACTACTTATAAATGGACATAGCTGGTAGTTTCCCTTTCATTTAACCATCATAAAAAGGCAACATCTCCTCCCTTCCATGGAATAAATACAAAAGAAATAAAAAAAGTATTTTCTTGCAATGCCTAGAGAAAAGTTAAGAGAGTGTATACGGTTAAAACCGGGCATACCCGATTTTTTCATTTGATCGAAACCTGGAGGTTGCATCAAAGGGTGACTTTGTAACAGAACATATTACGTCACAAGCATAAGATACCGAGTCCAGAATCGAGGTATCTATCAAGATCGAGGTTAGTAGCAATCGAAGCCAAATGGAACAGACATCGAGGAAGATCGAAGATAGCATGATAATGGAAAGGTGAGATACCGTGACAGGTCTAAGATCATGGCGGAAATCTCGGAACAGATCCAATCACGAAAGGCGGAGTCACTAATCATGGGATTTTCTTCTACAATTAGAGTTATACTATAAATGGAATTCCTCTACTATATAAAGGGGAGTTCTAATCATTTGTAATCATCATCATTCACAGACATCAAAGCAATATAATTCTCTTTCTTGCTCACATTATTGTTCATCAGCTTGTTCTATTTTCTAACTATTCTTTCACCAATCAGTTCGAGATTACTCCGACTCGAGGGCTGAATTCTGTTTAAACATTGGTTTTCTTTACTTGTAATTTAATTTTATTATTTATCTTCGTATTTATCAATTAATATTGAGTGAAATCACATATCCTTAAAACAACATTATAGGTTTAATTGTTATCCAATTTTAAGGGTAAATAGTTTGGCGCCCATCATGGGGCTAAGGATAATAGTTATTGCTTAATACTAATTCCGATTACACACACTACTTTACGCTTGTTCTTGTAAGTGTTTTTGTTTTCAGGATAAAACATGTTAAATACACAAACAACACCCACACACGTTGACAACGGCCTCAGATTTCACGGGGAAAATGATACTATAGCCTCCCCAGGGATCGAGGTGCCTCAAGCTAACCTTGAGGGAGTACCAATTGCAAATCCTATCAATGTCAGTTCACATGTTGACCTAAATTCAAATTTGGGCATTGATCCCGAAGGAAGCGTACGCAGGGAAGGTCGATCTGGTAGTCGAGGTACGCAGGGCGGAGGAGACGATGAAGTCAACCTCCAATTGATATTCGAGATGCTACAGAATCAACAAGTCGCTATAGCACAACTACAAAATCAACATCGTGCACCTAGTGGGGTCGAATATGAGCCTCCACCAGAAGTTGTTCATAGGGACGAGCCTGTACCGGAGAGATCGAATGCCAATGAATCCAGGACTGACCCCTCCATTATGAAAATGCTTGAGGAACTCACTAAGCGAATTGAATCAGGAGAAAAAAATTGAGGCAAACGACAAAAAGGTAAAAATATACAACTTTCGGGTTGACCGAATACCGGGAGCACCACCGATTCTGAAAGGTATTGACTCGAAGAAGTTTGTGCAGAAGCCATTCCCTCCAAGTGCGGCTCCGAAGCCCATTCCGATGAAATTTTGCATGCCAAAAATCCCGAAGTACAATGGAACCACCGATCCTAATGAGCATGTCACCTCCTATACATGCACGATAAAGGAGAATGACTTGGAAGATGATGGGATCAAATCTGTTCTACTAATGAAATTTGGAGAAACTCTATCAAAAGGGGAAATGATATGGTATCACAATCTGCCACCTAAATCCATGGATTCATTTTCCATGCTCACGGATTCGTTCTGAAGGCACACGCCGGAGCAATAAAGGTTGCAACTAGGAAGTCAGACCTCTTTAAAGTAAGATAGAAGGACAATAAAATGTTAAGGTAATTTGTATCTTGGTTCCAAACGGAACGCCTGGACCTACCCCCAGTCACAGATGATTGTACTGTTCAAGCCTTCACCCAAGGGTTGAATGAACGGAGTTTGGTAGCATCACGGCAGCTGAAGCAGAATTTAGTTGAATATCCAGCAGTGACCTGGGCCGATGTGAATAATCGGTACCAGTCAAAGATTAGGGTCGAGGATGAGTACCCCTTCCGGTTCCGCCTATCCAAACAGGCCCGTTGGCAGAGTTCAAAGGGACATCGATAGAGAACCCCGATCGAATAGAGATCGATATCAACCATACAATGTAGATCCTAGGAACAATGGCCCAGGACGTAATCAAGTTCGAAATAATTGAAGGAATGATCGAACTGGGAGAATCAAAGATACTAGATGGCCCAGACCCCTGCACACCGATCCATCTCAAAGAAACCCCAACCAGATATGCAAATACTATGGTACACATGGTCATAAAATCAAAGACTGCATGCAACCAAAGGAGGAGGTGACCCGTCTATTCAACGAGGGTCACCTTTGAGAATTTCTGAGCGACCGAGCTAAAAACCATTTCAGAGATAGGGATGCAAATAGGAAAAACGAGCAGGAAGAGCCACAACACATGATTCACATGATCGTTGGCGGGGTCGATATTCCACAAGGGCCCGTGTTTAAATGCACTAAAGTATCAATCATTAGGAAAAACAAACTCGGGACTATGTGCCAGAAGGAATTTTATCATTCAACGCGTAGGAGGCAGAAGGGATCTCACAACCTCACAATGATGCTTTGGTAATTTCTATCCTTATGAATAAAATTTAGGTTAAACGTGTTTTAATTGTTCCAGGGAGCTCGGCCAATATTATTCGATCGAGGGTCGTGGAGCATCTTGACCTACAAGACTAGATCGTACCCACAACTGGGGTTCACAATGGTTTCAACATGGCAAGTGAAACAACAAAAGGTGAGATCATCTTACCAATAAACGTGGCTGGGACTATTCAAGAAACCAAGTACCATGTGATCAAGGGCGATATGAGATACAACGCCCTTCTCGAAAGACCCTGGATTCACAATATGATGGCATTCCCTTCAACCATTCACCAAATGCTGAAATTCTCAATGCCAGATGGAGTAAAATGGTGTATGGGGAACTACATGCTTCCAAAGAATTGTTCGCGGTCGATGAGGTGATACCTATATCGGCACTTTCGTTGACAAAAGGATCAGAGCCCAAAGGAAAATAGAAAGCTAAATAGCAACCACAACCACCAGCCTCGACCAAGTCGGAGAAGCAGAGAACGGACGAGGATGATGACTGTTGGATCCCTTGATCCTTCATAATCCCTGAGGATTCCGACGCTACCAAATCTAAAGTCGAAGAGCTGGAGCAAGTTATACTGATCGAGTACCTGTCTGAGCGAAAGGTATATCTGGGCATGGGGTTAACCCCCGAGCTCAAGGTAAAACTTATTAAATTTCTTATCGATAATATGGATTGTTTTGCTTGGTCCCACTTAGATATGACAAGGATCCCTCCGAAGATCACTACACATCTATTGAGCTTGGATCCGAAGTTTCAACTGGTAAAACAAAAGAGAAGGCCCCAGTCCAAGGTAAAACATGCATTCATCAAGGACGAGGTAACCAAACTTCTCAAAATAGGATCCATTCGGGAAGTAAAGTATCCCGAATGGTTAGCAAACATAGTCGTAATCCCTAAAAAAGGGAACAAACTCAAAATGTGCGTAGACTATAAAGATTTAAACAAAGCGTGTCCTAAAGAATCTTTTCCTCTGTGGAATATCAATCGAATGATCGATGAAACCGGCCAAGAGATCCTTAGTTTTCTCGACGCCTACTCCGGGTATAATCAAATTCAAATGAACCCCGAGGATCAGGAAAAAACATCGATCATCACTCAGTACGACACTTATTGTTATAACGTAATGTCATTTGGGCTAAAAAATGTTGGTGCTACTTACCAACGCCTAGTAAATAGGATGTTCGAAGAACAAATAAGTAAATCAATGGAGGTCTATATTGACGATATGCTAGTTAAGTACGTGTGCGCAGAGGACCATTTAACACATTTTCAAGAAACCTTCAATATACTAAGAAAATACAACATGAAGCTCAATCCAAAGAAATGTGCATTCGGGGTTAGATCGGGCAAGTTCCTCGGCTTTATGGTGTCGAATCGGGGGATCGAGATCAAACCCGATAAAATCAAGGCAATAAAAGACATCACAGTCGTGGACAGTGTTAAGTCCGTAAAAAGATTAACGGGGCAGATAGCCTCCCTAGGACGGTTCATCTCGAGGTCCCAGATAGAAGTCACAGGTTCTTCTCACTACTTAAAAACAAGAACAATTTTTCTTGGATCCCGGAATGCCAACAAGCACTGGAAGAATTAAAGCGGAACCTCTCGAGCCCACCACTGCTTCATACTCTGAAAGCGGACGAGAAATTGTACTTATACTTAGTAGTCTCGGAAGTCGCGGTAAGTGGGGTCCTAGTTCGAGAGGAGCAAGGTACGCAATTTCCTATTTACTGTGTTAGTCAAACTTTAGGTGAGGCCGAGACCCGGTACCCATACTTAGAAAAATTAGTGCTTGCTCTAATAAGCGCCTCTAAGAAATTAAAATCATATTTTCAATGTCACCCGATTTGTGTGGTGACCACTTATCCACTTTGCAATATTTTGCATAAGCCCGAACTCTCGGGCCGATTGGCCAAATGGGCCATCAAAATCAGTGGGTATGATATCGAATATCAACCCCGAACGACTATCAAGTCTCAAATCTTAGCAGACTTCGTTGTCGACTTTACGCCAGCCCTCATACCCGAGGTCGAAAAGGAACTATTATTAAAAATGGGTACATCATCGGGGGTATGGACCCTTTTCACAGACGGCACTTTGAACGTGAAAGGGTCTGGGTTAGGCATCATTTTAAAGCCACCCACGAGCAATACAATTAGGCATTCTATCAAAACTTCTAAGTTGACTAACAATGAGGCCAAATATGAGGCCATGATTGCAGGTCTCGAGCTAGCTAAGAGTTTAGGAGCAGAGGTCATCGAGGCCAAATGTGACTCCCTACTTGTGGTAAACTAAGTCAATAGAACTTTTGAGGTCCGAGAAGATCGAATGCAGAGGTACTTGGAAAAACTACCGGCGAAACTACACCGGTTTAAATAATGAACCTTACAGCATGTACCTAGAGAACAAAATAGTGAGACTGATGTCCTCACAAATTTGGGGTCATCGGTCGAAGAAGACGAAATTAGCTCGGGACTATCGTACAACTTTCAAAGTCAGTTATCGGGATTGGAGGAATATATACACAAGCCTAACCTGGGACTGGAGGAATAAATACATCGAGTAGCTAAAGAAAGAGAAGCTTCCACCGGATCCTAAGGAGTCGTGGACTCTACCTACGAAGGCCGCACGATTCAAATTGGCCGAATATGGAACACTATATAGGAGGATGTTCAATGGACCGTTGGCAATATGTTTTGGTCCCAGAGACACCAACTACGTCCTATGAGAAATTCACGAGGGCATCTGCGGGAATCATTCTGGTGTTGAACCATTGGTTCACAAAGTGATCAGAGCAGGATACTATTGGGCCAATATGGAGAAAGATACTAAGGAATTCGTTCGAAAATGCGACAAGTGTCAAAGATATGCGCCGATGATCCACCAACCCTTAGAGCAACTCCATTCAGCCCTATCACCATGGCTATTCATGAAATTGGGAATGGATATCGTCGTCCCTCTACTATCGGCCCCAAGTAAAGCTAAATTCATTTTATTTATGACTGACTATTTCTTTAAGTGGGTTGAAGCGCAGACCTTCAAAAAAGTCAGAGAAAAAGAAGATATTGAATGACGCTAAAGGAAAATGGAGAGTAATATTGCCCGAGGTCATCTGGGCATATCGAACAACGTCAAAATCTAGTACATGGGCTACACTGTTCTCTCTAGTCTATGGCGCCGAGGCTCTGATCCCTGTCGAAGTCGAGGAACCAAGCGTCAGGTTTCGATATGCAATGGAAGAGTAAAATCATTATGAATAAAAGCCTTGAATTATTGGATGAAAAACAGGAAGCTTCCCTCATTCGAATGGCCACACAGAAGCAGCAGATCAAAAGGTACTACAACCGAAGAGCCAATCTTCGACACATTAAAATCGGGGACTTAATTCTGAGAAAGGTCAACCTCAATACTCGAGATCCTAATGAAGGAAAACTTGTCCTGAATTGGGAAGGACCATATCAGGTCCTCGATATTGTCGGAAAGGGATCCTACAGACTTGGCTCGATGTGTATTTTATGCTAACCATATGTAGGTGTTTGATCGAAGACCTCGAAGGATCCTCCAAGTATGAAGCCCTTAGGTATGGAAGCATGCGTTTCACACTTTTTCCCTTAGACCGGTTGTTTTCCCAAATGTGTTTTTCTGGCGAGGTTTTTAACGAGGCAACCATTGTTCGTGCTAACTTGGAGAAATTCAACAGTATCTGAGGCTTCTTTACAATCAAGCTCGAATACTTGGGGACATCACCCTCGGATGATTATAAGGAAAATACTTCGTGTCGACAGGGTCTCGATAGGTAAATTTTGTAAAGAGCCAAACGGTCAAATGAACCGTGTCCATGTAGGTTACTCCAGCCCTAATGGCAAAACATGTATGCATGTATAATCTATTGAAAGAAGTATGTTTCTTACCAGATGTTCCATGCCTTAGAAAATTTACACTTTACAATTTTAGACTTATGATCCATTGAAGAAACTGGATTAAGGGACGATCGCAACTGAAGTTCAAACAATTCACCTCATACTTGGGGACTACCGCCCAAAATCGACATGATCAAATTATCGAACTTCGAAACCATAAGACCTTAAAAAGGTAATCCTCAATTTTATAGGCCAAAGCCACCCCACTCGGGGACTGACACTTCGAATAAGTTCGAAGTATAGTCGGGAAGTAAGCCTAAGAGGCAGATCCGGAGGCTACGGCCAAACTAACACGGTTCGAAGACGTCCGAATTTCATTATTAAAACAGGACTTTAAATACATTTATAAACCAGTTAAAAAGGCTACCCTCGGCAAAATGATAAAAGGGTTTTGGACAACGTCAGCCCTCGAGAACCTTAAGGGGTATTGAATTATTCGAACCTTCTAACAATTTTGTACTAAACAATTTTGTGCTAAGGCATAACAAAACAAAGAGTGTCGATAACACCAATCCTTGAAAAACTTAACGAGTACAGACTTATCTCGTGCTAAGGCATCAAAGTTTTTTATGATTAACCTTTTAAGCTGAAAAGGGAAAAAGCCATTCTTTTGAGGCCATATCGGCCCAATTCAAGAGCCTAAGGGCCGTTTTATTTTTGAATTTTGAGAAATCATCCTCACTCAACTAAAAACTAAGGGTTTTCCTACTTCGAGTTCGAGCAAGTACTCACTCAACTACAAAGACTACATTAGTCCAACTTCGATCAAGTTGCCAAAGCTTCGAATTTATGAACAAAATTTTCACAAGGTATAAGTGAATCAAAATTTTCGCAAGGCATAAGCGAATCAGAATTTTCACAAGGAAAAAATTGGGATAAATATAAAAAAGTAAATGCTTTATATATATATGAACATATTTACAAAGGACTAATCGGGGTCCCACACAACAGAAAAAAAAAGAGAAAAAATACTAAGGCTCCTAACTATCGTTGGGGGCAGCTTTCTCACCGAGGTCCTCCCTATTTTTAGACTCACTTTTGCTGCCATTATCATCATCATTGTCGTCGTCATTAGAAGAGGCCAACGCTCTAGCATCAGCTCCATGCTCTTTTGCCTTTGCTATCTCCTCGGTAAGATTGAAACCTCGAGCGTGGATCTCCTGGAGGATTTCCCTCCGAGATTGGCATTTGGCAAGTTCAACAATCAAATGTGCTCAAGTTTGAGCCGTCTTGGAAGCCTCCCTCACTTGGACTTAAGCGGCTTCAACATCGGCCCCGTAGACGACCACGATCGCCTCTACCTCGGTCTTTGACTTTTCAGCCTCAGATTTGTGCTTTACAAGTTCGGAAGCCAACCGAGCCTCAAGTTCCTCTATCTTCTTTGCCTGAGCTGAGCTTTTCTTCTTCATTTCTCGGAGTTGGATTTTGACCGATGACAGTTGGGCTCGAGTAGCCTCTTTTTCTGCAGCAAAGCGGTCCATACCTTCTTTCCACCCCAAGGACTCTACCTTCATCTGACTGACCTCCTCGTGGAACTGCTCGATCCTCTCAATCTTCTGCTGCAGTTGTGATATTGAAATGTTAGACACTGTTTCTGAATCGAGTCCATGAGCTTTTAAAATTGTCATTACCTGCTCGATCAGGTCGGTCTGATCCTTGTAAGATTTAGCCAACTCAGCTCGAAGGTCCTTGGTCTCCTCATCCTTTTACCCATAGAGAAGATTGAGGGCATTCCTTTCCTCTAAAAGCCCTTGAAGGTAAGCCTCACAACGGCTCAACTCAGCTCGGGACTTGGAAAAAGCCTCCGATGGAGTTCCAAAGCCTATATAGAAAAAAGAAAGGAAATTAAACGGGAAGAGAAGAAATAAACAAACTATGAAATAGACAAAGAGAGTTGAGACTCACCCGATTCAAGATTTGTTGAGCCTCATGAGACTCGATGCGTCCTCCCCTCCGTAAACTCCATATTTTTCGGGGGTCCTCAAAGCCTGGGAATCCCGAATTGCCTCTTCATAAAAGGTAGGGAGAGTAGGCGAGTCTCTGATTACTGTTCACTTGGGGCGTTCTTTTCAATCCGAAGGGCTTTAGGGTCGGTCCCTTCAGATGTACCCGCTATTTGTTCACTTAGGTGGGGGGTAGCCTTGATATCCAAAGACTCGGGGACTTTGCCCAAGTCCTTCTCCACGACTCCCTTAGTTCGAGGCGGGACCTCACCAACCGCCACTAATTCCCCGACCTTTGGGGCCTCAATGGTTTTCTTCACTCGGGCTACTAATACGAAGCCGTCTTCTTCCTCTTCTTCTTCTTCATCCTTTATCCGCTGAAGTACATCAACAGGGAGGGAAACAATGTCATTCATCGACTTACGAACATGGGTTTTTATGGGCTTTGGGACCCCAAAGGTCGAGGTCCTCTTCCTCTTATTATCCTTCGCCGATTTCGAAACCGCGGTCTGAATCTCTTCCTTGCCAGTCGGGGGCCTCATGAACGCATCTTTGCCCAGGCCTATACATGAGAACATCAAATCAGTATAAGAAGGACATATTGATCGAATAGTTAGATATATGAGAAGGGAGCTTACCATGATTTTTGGCCTCCTATCGACCTTTTGCTAAATCATGCCAATAACGCTCGGTGTATGTGGAGGTCGAGGCAAGGTTCCAAACCCAGCTCTCGAGGTCGGGGATCGCACGGGGTATCTAAGAAACTACTATATCATGAAAGAAGAGATTAATGAGAAAAAGCAAAGGAATAAAATTATGCATGGAAACTAGCAGTGAGGTAATACTTACGCTTCATCTTCCATTTCTCGAGAAATGGCATCTTCTCTACCGGGATTAGGTCGGAGGTCCTCACCCTGACGAACTTGCCCATCCAGCCTCGATCTTTGTCCTCATCGATGATCAAGAATAATACCTTGGTAGCTCAATGCTAGTTGTACAGTATAATAAGGTGGTCGAGGGTGAAAGACATCCCCTCGACCTTGCTCGAGAAAAACCAGAGTAGGATGACTATTCGCCAAAATGAGGGATGGATTTGGCCAAGGGTTATTTGATATTGACGACAGAAGTCGACAATGACGGGGTCAAGGGGGCCCAGTATGAAAGTTTAAGTGTAAACACTTAGAAAACCTTCTACATGGGTAGTTATGTCCTCTTTGGGGATCGGGATCACCACCTTTTTATTCCCACAGTTGCATTCTTTCTTTACCTGCTTGAGGTATCCCTCAGTTATGGAGCATATATATCTTGACACTGGATCGCACCGACCTAGAACTGACGAAGCCTTATAGGTTTTAAAGTCGAAGTTTAACGCACACCCCCAGGAATACACTCCTCAAGACGGGGTTCCACAAGTGTCTTCTTGCTGGCCGGTTGAGAAGGCGAAGCAGTTTCTTTTTGCGGTACCATTTTTGATGTTTTTGCCATTTTTGTATGAAGTTCAAAGAAAGAGGAAAGTAGTAAGACTTGATTAGCAACGAAACTTGAATATTTGTAGAAGGAAAGAACTTAGGAGAGGTAAAAGCCTTGGAGAGTAGAGGAAAGTGAAAGTAAAATTTGAATCAAGGTAAAGAAGCTCTATTTATGGGATTCACGAAGACAGTTCAAAGGCCCTAGTGGCCGACCACCAACTGACGTGTATTGATGATTTGGGGAACTGTACCGACAGGATGTTTCAGTCACTTTCTTTGCTTACGTCACGGGGATGACATCATAACAGGCGATGTAAAAGAAAAAGACTCAATTAATTTCTTGTTATTACACTCCAAAAAATGAGGGGACTATCTGTATACGGTTAAAACCAGGCCTACCTGATTTTGCCATTTGATCGAGACCGGAGGTTGCATCAAAGGGCGACTTTGTAACAGAACAGATTACGTCACAAGGATAAGATACCGAGTACAGAATTGAAGTATCTATCAAGATCGAGGTTAGTAGCATCGAAGCCAAATGGGACAGATATCCAGTAAGATCGAAGATAGCATGATAACAGAAATGCGAGATATCTGTGACATGTCTAATATCATGGCAGAAATCTCGGAACGGATCCAATCACGAACGACAAACTCACTAATCATGGGATTTCCTTTTGCAATTAGAGTTATACTATAAATAGAATTCCTCTACTATATAAAGGTGAATTCTAATAATTTGTAAGCATCATCATTCACAGACATCAAAGAAATATAATTCTCTTTCTCGCTTACATTATTGTTCATCAGTTTATTCTAATTTCTAACTGTTCTTGCACTAATCAATTCGAGAGTACTCCGAATCGAGGGTTGAATTCTGTTTAAACACTGGTTTGCTTTACTTGTAATTCAATTATGTTATTTATCTTCGTATTTATCAATTAATATTGAGTGAAATCAAATATCCTTAAGACCACATTATAAGTTTAAATAGAGAGTGTATCCAATATAACGTGTTAGTGAATGTAAATAGAATAAAAGGAAAATAAAATGTGTAAAAAATATATATCAAGTTACTTTCAAATTTTGTTTAAAGAGCGTAAACAACAATATTATTTACTTTGACGGACTTATCATTATACCACCAGTGAAATCTATAAGTGAATGTATTAGACAATCTGTATTACTATAATAAATAATAAAACAATAAATTTTGTGAAACAGAAGAAGAAACGAAAATTGGCTGCAATATAATGTCAAAATAATGAAGCTGAATCTGAAATATAATTTCAGAATAAAATAGAGCCCACTAGATGCACAATGTGTTCTTAAGGAAATTATTCCCTTCAAATACCCGAGGTGCTGGAATATTATCCTTCCAGGATATAATGTTTTAAGTCACCAGAATGTTAGTGCTAAAAATGGCGGTGAAACAGTGAACCAGTCGAAAGCTTTAAACCACACTGGAATTTTAATTATGCAGAAGAAGGAGAAGACACCCAGAGAGTTTCGTAAGGAAAGATTCTTGGATGAAGGCATATTTATAATCATTTTCTGGAACTGTTTCTGAATAGGTTTGCAATCTTTTAGAAACAACCATGGCTGTTGGAACAGGTGGGAACGTTTCCCGTTTGAAATATTTTGGGAAAAAAATTTAAAATATCGAGAAAGAAATGGACCGGTTCGCGGGTTCTGGGTTATTCCGGATCGTGGGTCCTGGGTTATTCTTGGTTGAATTTTCGTTAATTAATTAAATAATTAAAAGAAATTTTGTCCAAATAGATTAATCAATCAATCGATCTTTGACCAAATCCGAATCTGAATCTGAAGCCGAGCGACGATGACGACGATGACGGCGATGACGGTGTGAGGCTTACTTTATTTCCAACCCATTTAACACAAAAGTAAGTTCTTTCTCAATATAAACACATTTCCTTTTCTTTCCACCACCAATGAGGGACACTTGCTCTTTCCAAAGCAAAAGAGAGCTCACTTTCCCTCAACTTTCTTCCCTCTATTTCCCATTCACTAATCTTTTAAACCTAAAAGACCCCCACATGAATGGGGAATGACTATAATACAAAGAAATGCACAAACGAGTGTGTGATTTACATGCAAGGATTAACTGCATCTGGATAAGTAGGTTTCTCTTTGAACTTTCCGTAGTGAACTTATAGCAGATATACTTTGTTAATTGGTAGATTTGATATCTTTGTACCATCGATATTTATTGTACAACTAGATAACATAAGTCACCCAATCAACCCTTAACCATATATGATTCTCACGGTTGTGTTCGTTTTAGCCATGAACATTGCCTGATTTCGTGAGTGCTTAGAGAATGGGCCTTTATTTTCATTCCCCTTGAAATGGCTTATATTTCACACTTACATAGGTGATTTCTAAACGTATAATATTATAGACACACTATCTGGTCATTTCCTGCCAGACTTAGCAAATCATTAAAAAGCTTTAAGGTTTATTGACTCATCAAAAAACCTTAATGCTTTACCCTGTTTTCTGAATATTGTCTTCATCACAAGAACGGGTTGAGTTATTTGACAATGTGGAACTGTCAATCATAACATTTTTTGATCTCTTTGAACCTAGCTATTGGGATCTCCAGTCTGCTAGGTAGAGTTACCGCCATGATGATTTGTCTAGGACATAATCCCATTCCCTTTGATGATCTTTCAACTGCCTATCTAGATAGGCCTATTGTAAGTGGATCCAACACGTTACCTCTTGACTTTACACAGCTAATCGTGATAACACCACTAGAGATTAGTTGTCTAACAGTATTGTGTCTCCGTAGTATGTGATGAGATTTTCCGTTATACATAACGTTCGTTGCCCTACCTATTGCCGCTTGACTATCACAATGTAGACATATAGGTGCCAAAGATTTGGGCCAAAATGAAATATCTTTCAAGAAATTCCAGAGCCATTCAAATTCTTCACAGGGCTTATCTAAAGCTATGAATTAAGATTCAATTGTAGAACGGGCGATGCACGTTTGTTTGGATGATTTTCAAGACACTTTTCCACCCCAAATTGTGAAAACATATCCACTTGTGGATTTAAATTTAGAAGATTCGGTAATCCAGTTTGCATTACTATATCCCTCGTTCACGTAGGGATATTTGTTATAATGCAGAGCATGATCTTGGTTATGTTTCAGATACCCCAAAACTCATTTCATTGCCATCCAATGTATTTGATTGGGATTACTTGTAAACGGACTCACTTTGATAATAACACAAGCTATATTTGGTCAGGTAAAATTCATGATATACATCAAACTTCCCTATACTCTTGCATAGTCCAGTTGTGAGTCACTTTCACCTTTATTCTTTTGAAGTGCATAACTCATATCAATTGGAGTCTTGGCAATCTTGAAATCCAAATACTTGAACTTGTCAAGTACTTTTTCAATGTTGTGAGATTGTGATAATACTAGACCTTGTGGAGTCTAGTGAATTTTGATTCCTAAGAGCACATCAGCAACTCCTAAATCCTTCATGTCAAATTTGTTAGCTAGCACTTGCTTAGTAGCATTTATAATTAACATATTTTTGCTCATTATCAACATGTCATCAACATATAAACAAACAATGACTTCATGACCTTGAGTATTTTTATGTAAATACATTTGTCACACTCCTTGATTTTAAACCCATTGCCAACATTGTTTGGACAAATTTGGCATGCCGTTGTTTGGGTTCTTGTTTAAGTTCATAAAGAGACTTAACAAGTTTGCACACTTTCTTTTCTTTACTCGAAACTACGAAACCCTCAGGTTGTTCCATGTAAATTTCTTCCTCCAATTCTCCATTTAAGAAAGCTACTTTAACATTCATTTGATGGATTTCAAGACCATACACGGCAACTAGTGCCGCTAACACCCTAATAGATGTTATCGTCGTTACTAGCGAGTAAGAGTCAAAGTAATCAAGGCATTCCTTTTGTCTATATCCTTTTACAACAAGTCTTGCCTTATATTTCAATAGTGCCATCAACTTTCATTTTCCTTTTAAAGATCCATTTCGAACCTAAAGGCTTATTTCCTTGAAGAATATCAACCAATTCCCACGAATGGTTATCCAAAATTGATTGAATCTCACTATGATTGTCTCTTTTCAAAATGCTGAATCAGAAGATAACATAACTGCTTTGAAAGTTTGAGGCTCATTTTCAAGCAAGAATGTCACAAAATCTGGTCCAAAGGAAGTAGATATTCTTTTACGTTTTCTATGCCTTAGATCCTCTTCATTTGGAGTATTTTTATTTGGTTCTCGTCGTGGTCTTTTAGGTCTTTCACTTAAAGACTTGTATTCAATTTTATACGGATAGATGTCTTTAAAGAATTCAGCATTATCTGATTCAATTACCTTATTAACATGAATTTAAGGATTATCAGATTTATGAACCAAAAATCGACATGATTTACTCTTTGTGGCATATCCAATAAAAACACAATCCACAATTTTTGATCCGATTTTTACCCTTTTGGGTAAAGGTACTTGTTCCTTTGCTAAACACCCCCATACTTTGAAATATTTCAAGTTTGATTTTATTCCTTTGCATTTTTCATATGGAATAGATTGCCTTTTGTTGTGGGGTACTCTGTTGAGTATTCAGTTAGCTATAATGACTACTTCCCCCCATAAACTCTGCGGTTGTAGTTCGGTTAGAACCCTGTTCCCCTAAATAAGGCTCCCCGTATGTGGTTTTACTATTTTATGACTTGTGGGAATGGTTAGTTCGGGATTTGGAAGGGTTCAAGTTGAAATAGGAACACTTGGTTCCATGGTTTGGATTTAGGAGGCTAAGTTTGACTTCGGTAAACGTTGTGAGTAAATAAACTCAGAATTAGGATTTGACGGTTTCAATAAGTTTGTATGATGATTTTGGACTTGGGCCTATGTTCAGATCGTGTTTTGGATAAATCGGGAGCGTTTCAGCGCCTAATTGTGAAAGTTGGCTTTTTGAAGGTTTTAAGGTTCTTTAAATTTGGTTTGGAGTAGGTTTTAGTGTTATCGAGGTCCATTTGGAATTTTGAGATCAGTAATAGTTCCTCATGATGATTTAAGACTTACACGCAAAATTTTGTGTCATTCCAAGTAGTCTAAGTATGATTCGGCGCGTTCAGAGCGATTTGGAAACTGGAAGTCCATATCTTGATTAAAGTTGGTTTTGGGGTGTGATTCTTGATTTTGTTGTTGTTTTACGTGTTTTGAGAGTTCGAGAAGGTCCGTACTATGTTTATGGACTTGTTGGTTTAGTTGGATGGGGTCCCGAGGGGCTCGGGTGTGTTTCGGACCACCCGGAGCCAAGTTGAAGAAACCAGATTTTCTAGTTCTAGTTTCCTTCTTCGTGAACGCGGAAGGACCTTCGCGTTCTCTATGAAGGGATTTGAACTGGGTGGGTTTTGTCGCGTTAGCGAAGTCAAGGCCACATTTGAAAAAGCTCAGGGAAAGTGGTATACGCATTCGGAAGACCTACCGCGTTCGCGAAGTGTCGAGAGGCCTGGGCAACCCAGTTACCTTACGCAATCGCGATGAGAGGCATGCGTCCGCGATGAGCAGCCGATCTAGTGCATCGCGTTCTCGAGCGTCCTGAAGGAGTTTTATGGGTTCTTCAGTTTTGCCTTCGCGAACGCGTTGGATTGATCGCATTCGCGATGAAGGGTCAGGCCTGGGCAGAATGTTTTAAATCATAACTTGGCCATTTTTGGGGGTCATTTATTGCAATCTTAGGCGATATTGGAGCTTCAAAAAGGGGGTTTTCAACCTAGCTATTTAGGGTTAGTAATTTCTACTTAATGTGATTCTAATACATAGATTATGTGTAGATTTTAACATGTAAATTGGTGAAAATCATGGGTTTAGATAACTAACCTAGGTTTTGATAAAAATAGGATTTAACCACGAAAATGGTTATGAAATTTAGTGAAAATTATATATTTGAGTCCACATTGGTCAGGTTTTAGGTATCATGGCGACTCAGACTGTGGTCCCAGTTCAGCCCTAGGGCCGCAACATCTAAGGAAAAACAACTTAGACTTGCAAGGTCAAGAAGTATGACCCTTCGACTTTCAGTGGTTTGGCTTCAGAGGGTGCACAAGGTTTTTTAGAAAAGTTCCACCACATTATCCATAATATTGGTATTATGGAGACGAGTGGGGTTTCTTTCACTACGTTCCAACTTAGAGGAGCGACCTATCAGTGGTGGCGAGCATACGAGTTGGGTAGTCCGGCCAAGGCAGCTTCACTCACTTGGACTTAGTTCTCATATATGTTCTTAAGGGAGTATGTTCCCTAAAGTCTCAGAGATGCATGGCGCACAGAGTTTGAGTAGCTACACCAGGGCACTATGCTCGTGTCAGAGTATGTAGTTAGATTCAGTGATTTGTCCAGACATGCACCTGCCTTGGTCGCTACAGTTAGAGAGCGAGTCCATAGATTCATTGAGGGGCTAATACATGATATCCGATTCCGCATGGCTTGGGAGTTGGTGTCAGATGTTCCATTTCAGCAGGTGGTAAAGATCACCCGCCGATTAGAGGGAATGTGGGACCAGGAAAGGGAGGACAGGCGGGGCCAGGAGAGAGAGGATATAAAGGTCCATGAGAGAGAGGACATTAAGGCTAAGAGGTCTCCCGGACCAGAGAGATCTACTAGTTCTTAATTTGGAGGCAGGGTAAGGCATGGTAAAGGTTTTGTGGGTCAGCCAGTTCAGTTTGCACTTTAGGATTCACGTGGTGTTTTAAGTACCCATGGGTCTCAAAGTACCTGTACCGCACAGTTTCTGCAGCCACATCAGCACAGAGGTTGCTTTGAGTATGAAGATACCAGCCACACGGTAAGAGATTGTCCTAGATTTCGGACATATATGTCATAGAGGGGTATTCATGCTATGGGTTCGGTTCCGTTTGCTTATATTACTACACCCTCAGCTTGGTGTATAGGTCAGGCGAGTAGGGGGCACCCAAGAGGGGGTGTCCGGTCTATTGATGTGCTTTCTACAGTATGGCTGAGGCTGCTACACCAGATGATGTCGTACAAGTATGGTTTCGATTTGTTATAGATGATCATCATTTGTATTTTATTTCGGTTCTGCTTATCGGGGCGAGTCCTCCTATTCTGCTTCACATATGGGTGAGCTTCGTGATTTTGTACTCTGTTTATGTGCTTACCCCTGTTGGGAGGTTCTATAGTGGTAGCCCATGTCTATCATTTTATTTTTATTCATTGTTGGGAGTTATGAGATTTTGAGTGATTTTCTGTTCCTCATTTCGGTAGTTTGATGTGAATTACGAGTGACAGGTTATGATTTGTGATTTAGATGCTCTACCGGTGTGATAGTTCAGTATGTGTTGTGATTTTGTTGGAAGAGTTGAATTTGTGAAAGGTTTCGATTGGTATGATGTGTATTCGACTAGTGATTCAAAGTTAGGGTTGAGACCCTTGCGGTGTCATGTGTTTCGAGGTGTTTGAACTGGGTTGTGTGCTGCAGTGGAGTTAAATCAGGATGATATCCTTGTGATTTGTTCATATACTTTGATTCGTCCTTGTTAAAATGATTCATACAAGATTACTGATAGAGAGTTGTGCTTGTCGGGCTTGTTTGATATTTCTCTTATGTGTTCCTCCTTGCATATTTTGCCGTATTCATGTTGTGCTTATTGAGTTTAGCTTGCGAGGTGTGTGCCCTAGTGGTGTTATATGTGACTTGTTGATTCAAGTGAGTAGTGATAAGTTCTTCACGTTTACTGCATCTTTGTCAGTGTTGTGAAGGTTTGAAACATGATTCTAACGGATATGCGGCTAATTGCTGGTACTGGATTTGATTACGGGAAAATATGGTGATCAGAGATGTTATTATGGGAATATGTGTGATGTGTTATGTCATGTGGTTATAACTTTTGGGTGTAGGCATAAGTTGTTGCAGCTGGTGGAGGCTGATACCGGGTGTAGATGTAGGAATCGGGTCTTTAGGAGATGATCAGATGGTGAAAATCTCGGTTCTAAGGCTTATTGGTATTGGTGGAGAGGATAAATTTCAGTTAAGGTGGTGTCGTCGGGCTTATGTGGATTGGGGTGATGTGGGATCACCCGCGGGTGTATGTATGGTAAGTTCACTCAGTGATATGATGACTTCAGAATGGTTCCTAACATGTTCGAGGACGAACATTTATTTAAGAGGGGGAGGATGTAACGACCCGACCGGTCATTTTGAGTATTAGCGCTCCGTTTAGTCGCTTAAGGTCTCGAGCAGCTCCGTATTATTTGTTATTACGTACGTGCGTAGTCGAATTCGGACTTCGGATGATTCAATATTGATGTGGAAGAAGGATTCATGTTTGAGAAGCTTAAGCGGTAAGAGTTGACCAAAATTTGACTTTTTTGTAGACGACTCCGAAATAGTGTTTTGATGATTCCAATAGCTTTCTACGGTGATTTGGACTTATGCGTGCATCTGGATTTGGATTTGTAGGTTCGTAGAGTAATTTGAAGCATTTCGGCAAACGTTTGAAAGTTGAAGTTTTTGGAAGGTAGAGAGATTTGACCTAGAGTTGAATTTGGTGATATAGGGGTCGGATTTCGATTCTGAGAGTTGTATTAGCTATGTTATTTCATTTGGGACTTGCATGCAAAATTTGATGTCATTTTGGGTTGATTTGATATGTTTCGACACGAGTTTTGGAAGTTGGAAGATTTGAAATTTCATAAGTTCAATTCAAGGTGCGATTCATAGTTTTGACGTTGTTTGATATGATTTGAGACCTTGAGCGGGTCTGTATTAGGTTATATGGAACTGGTTGGTATACTTGGATGGGGTCCGGGGGGCAACGAGTGTGTTTCCGACGAGTTTCAAATGATCTTATTACTTGTCACCAGGTTTGCTTCTGGTGTATCCACATCTGCGGAGGTTTGATCACAGATTCGGAGCCACTTATGCGAGGTTCTTGGCTTTCAAGTGGAGACCGCAGGTGCAGTGTTTTTTCTTGCAGATGCGGAGCCGCAAATGCAACGTTCTTGTTCGCATATGCGAAAAGCTTGGGCAGAATCGCATATATGTCGAGGGTTTGATATTTTAAACATATTTTGAGTTCTACACCTCGATTTTGGGAGATTTTTCGTGGGTGTTTCTAACAAATCATTGGGGTAAGTATTCTTCACCCAAAATTTATTATATTCCATGATTCCATCTTTATTATTATCTTATAATTAGTGTTTTGAGTTTAGGAAAATGAGAATTTTTGAAGAATTCTTTCAAAATATAAAATGATGATTTAAAGGACGAATTGATGTCGAAAATTGATAATTTTGGTATTGTTGAACTCGTATCGCAATGTATGTTTGAGTTTTGTAAATTTTATCAAGTTTCGTGGTGCAGACCCGGGGGTTAACTTTTGGGTTGGCTTTTTAATTTTAATTAAAGATCGAAGCTTTTATATCCGAAAATGTTTCCTATGAGTTTTATTTATGGACCAAAGTTATTTTGGCTAGATTTGAACTGTCGGAAGGTTGTTTTACTTGATAGGTCTATATTAGAGTATCGGTCTTGATTATTTGAGGTAAGTATCTTGCCTAACTTTGTGTGGGGAAATTACCCCTAGGATTTGAGTCTTTGGTGCTAATTGTGTCGTGTGAAGTCCGTGTATGAGAGGTGACAACTATGTGCTCAAGCTTATTTGTGGAAAGTGCCTTTTAGGGATCTTAGGTTCTTATGTTGATTAGATATGAAGTTGCTTTGTTATGTTAAATTCTCCATTTACTAAATTCACCCTAACGTGTCTTAATTGGAGTTAATTGCTTTCATGTTCCATTCTTATTGCCTATTTGACTCTTATGTGCCTTAACTGCAGTTGTTGCCTCTTCGATTGCCATGCTATCCTTTCCTAAGTTCTTATCCTTCATTGAAATCATTATTTTCTCTTATGTAATTGTCTATCTTTAATTGAGGTTATGATTATCTTCACTGTTGCTTGTCGTTAATTTAATTTGTTGTATCTCTCCCGTAATTACTCAATTTTAAGTGAAGTTTTGTTATCCTTTATCGTAGTTGCCTCATTTTTTTATTTGGAATAATTGACCCACGTTTTCTCCCTTGTTGAGTTATCCTTGTGATCCGAAGCTCTTGAATTGATTTTCATGTCGTATTCTCATGCTATTGTTGTTGTTATTGTTGTTGTACTCAGTTTGTTGAGCCGAGGGCTATGCACGGTTGTGGTGTTGACACTGTTTAAATGAAATATTGTGGAATATGGGCACATGTTGTGAAAGTCATTCTATTGTTATGTTGTGTTTTAGGCATGTGATATTGTTGGGAGGTTTCGTTTGGGCGTTTGCACGAGGTTTCTGCCATGCTATTGCTACTATTGATATTTGCACATGCGGTGTGACAAGGTGGGATACATATGTGGGTTTGCACATGTGGCGACACAAGGTGGGAATATTATTATGCGCGTGTAGCGAGACAAGGTGTGCATTTACTTCATTATTGCGCACGTGGAGAGACAAGGTGGGCTATGTCAGAAATTGATTTTTGATGACTTGTGATGGCCTAAGGGCATTGTTGTCGTTGATCTTTGTGTAGTGGAGTGCCTAACCTGTGTGAGTTTTACTTGGTGCAAATTGTGGGGATCGTTTCTTATGTGTCGTTCATTTTCTTTACTCTTACGCATTGGCCCGAACTTTAATAGAACACTTGCACAAGCATACACGTACTTTATCACCCTATCGGTTTAAGAAGATCAAAAATGATGCTACTGATCATTTGTACATACTCTGTCTACTTATCTTATATGTGAGAATTCTCTTAGCACATGAATCGTCTATGTAGTTCTCAGTTTTAATGAGGGCACACGATGCCTAGTGATTAGGGTTCATGAATTGGGACCCGTGAATTGTGCGAGTTTTGAGGTTTGGTACCTCGTGGAGATTATTGAATAAACCTGGTGCGAAAGCAGTTATTCTTATCAGGTTGCTACTTGTCTTTCCTTTATTGTTTTTCATCAGATTTAAATTGTATGCAGCTTACTCTACTGTGCTATTACTTGTGGTGTTCCACTACTAGTTGTTGCTTCTATTTTCAATTGAAAGCCCCGTATATTTGTTGTCATTATGCATACCTCTGTAGAGATATCGTACTCTGTTAGTTCTACACCTATACTTGTGCATGTTATCTAGTCTAGTATGTGTCTTGGCTGTCCCTCGTCACTACTCTACTGAGGTTAGTCTTGATACTTATTGGGTACTGTTGTGGTGTACTCATACTACACTTCTGCACATTTTTGTGCAGATCCAAGAAATTCAGAGTCAGACAATCGCTAGTGTAACGACCTGACCGGTTATTTTGCTTTCTAGAACACTGTTCCCCTAAATAAGACTCCTTGTATGTGCTTTTACTGTTTAATGACTTGGGGAGAGTGTTAGTTTGAGAATTTGGAAAGGTTCGGGTTGAAATCAGATCATATGGTTCCTTAAGTTGGACTTAAAAGACTAAGTTTGATTTTTGTCAACGTTTTGAGTAAACAGCATCAGAATCGGGATTTGACAGTTCTGATAGGTTCGTATGATGATATCGGACTTGGGCGTATGCTCGGATATGGTTTTGAATGACCCGGGAGCATTTCGACGCCTAATAGTGAAAGTTGGTTCTTTGTAGATTTAGAAGTCCTTTAAATTTGGTCTGGAGTGGGTTTTGGTGATATCGAGGTCCAAACAGAATTGCAAGACCCAAAATAGTTCCATAATGTCATTTAAGACTTGCACGCAAAATTTGGTGTCAATCCGAGTAGTTTAAGTACGTTTCGGCGCATCGAGAGTAAATTGAAGAACTTGAAGTTTACAAGTTTGATTAAATTGGTTTTGGGGTGTGATTCTTAGTTTTGTTGTTTCAGGCGTTCCGAGAGTTCGAGTGAGTCCTACCTTTGCTTTGGTCCATACCACGAAACAAGCAAAGATTTAAGTCTTTCTTTGCTCTATTCACGACATGTCAAGCCCTAGTAAGGTTCTTCGCTTTGGATCGAATTAAACCACATGCTCCACCGCTTGTGCGGGCCCCCGTTAATTCCTTTGAGTTTTATTCTTGCAGACGTACTCCCCAGGCAGGATACTTAACGCGTTAACCACAGCACTGTACGGGTCGACACGCACAACGCCTAATATCCATCGTTTATGGCTAGGACTATTGGGGTATCTAATCCCATTTGCTCCCCTAGCTTTTGTCTCTCAGTGTAAGTGTTGGCCCAGCAGAGTGCTTTTGTCGTTGGTGTTGGCCCTACCAGGCAACATCTACCTACACAAGCTCGATAAGGAGATAGGGAGGATCCGACAGAAGTACGAAATTCCGATTGTTCAGAGAATAAGAGCGGTTCTATTAAGAACAGGTCGTATTGATGACCAAGAAAAGTATTCCAAAGAAGAAAGCTTCAACGCCCCCCAAGACAATAGAGCCATCATTGTGGGGAGGTTAAAGAGCATCCAACGCAAAGAAGCATTTCATTCCCTTGTTTCGTCATGGAGCATCCCCCCCCACAAGCACTGCCCGGCTCGGGGGGGACCAGAAAATGCCTTTCATTTTCCACCCTTCGTCGTCCCTTTCCACCTTCCTTAACAAGCCATCGAGCCTCCTTTGCGTCGCCTTCTTCATAGAAGCCGTCGGGTTTACCCGAAAGTCCGAATTCTATGGTAGAGAACGATGTAATAATAATTGGGCCATGAGATACTCTTTTAAGTATTGCAAAAGAAAGGGCCTGCTGATAGAACTGGGCGGGGAGGCGATACTTGTTATCAGGTCAGAGAGAGGCCTGGCCCGTAAGCTGCCCCCCTTAAAAACCTATTTTTATGATTCCAAACTTGTTGGTATGTTCGAGCGAGGCCCGGGGTCCCCGAGTGTCAATCGGACGAGGCTCAGACCAAGTTGGAAATTGGGAGCAACTGCTGAAGCTCCTAGTTGCTGTCATAATCGCATCTGCGCTTGGCCAGCTGCAGGTGCGAGTCACGAGTTGTAGAAACGAAATAGTGAAGGCAGCTCAGCCACCGCAGGTGTAGAAGTTTTGGCTCACCTGCGTGACTGCACGTGTGAGAGCAGTAGTCATAGGAGTGGATGGGTACACAGAAGCAACCCCTTTTCTGCAGATGTGGAGCTTGGCCAGGCAAGAGAAATGCGCACCTACGAGGATTTTTCCGCAGGTGAAAAAATTGCTGGCCAGAAGGATTCATTTAATATGGAACTTAGACCATTTCTAACACATTTCTCTCACTCTTGGGCGATTTGAGAGCTTTTAAGGAGGGGATTTCGACCTAGATTTTGAAGATTAGTAACTTCTATCTAATGTGAGTTTAATACATAGATTATGGGTAGGTTTTAACATGAAAATGTGTGAAAATCATGGGTTTGGAGAAGTATCATGATAATTTAAGAAAATCTATGTTCAACCGCTTCACAAGTATATTTCACGAGTGGGGTAAATTTTCAATACTCTCATGGGAGCGGGCCGTTCGCCTCGGCAGGATTTATTGATACATTATATGGTTCAGGTCGTTCGACCCTCGGCAGTGCATAGTATATTTATATTTATATTTGGACCGGGTCGTATGTCCTCAACATAACTCGTGCGTAAAGATATTAGAACCCCCTATATATTTGGTATTGGTTCTCGGACTTGAAGGTGAAAGGATTAGAGGAAAGAAATGACTTGTTCTTACTTGAATAAAAGGATTGTTTACTTATTTCCTGCTTCGAGTTCTGTTATCATTGTATAATTCATGTTTGGTTAGAACTTTATATTATTATATTATTGGCCCTTAATAAGTGTCGGAGTCGACCCCTCGTCACTACTTCTTCGAGATTAGACAAGATACTTACTGGTTACATATTGTTTGTGTACTCACGTTACACTTCTGCACTTAAATGTGCAGGATCTGAGGCATGTGCATCTGGATATCAGTCTGGCGTGCACGCTTGACTTACGCTTTGAGACTTCACGGTGAGCTGCCTTCCGAGCCGTTCGCAGCAGCTGGAGTCTTTATATTGTTATGTTTTCTGATTCCCTTTTCATACAGTAGACTAGTATTCATTTGTATATTCGACTAGAATGCTCATATACTTGTGACACTAGGTCTTGGCACACACTAGTAGACTTATGATTTTGGATTTATTTTTATGATTTTGATTTGCACTCAGTTGCTTTCGTTTAACTACTTTACATTTGTAAATTTCTAAAATTTTTATCAATGAGAAATGTTATTCACTTAATAAACATATTAAACGTAGGAAACCACTAGATTGATCAGTGTTGGCTTGCCTAACTACGGTATTGGGCGTCATCACAATCTATAATGGAATTGGGTCGTGACAACTAGCTAGCTGTACGAATTTTGCTGTAGAGACTCAAGGTAAACCTGTTGTTTCGTTCACAGACCTCGAAGTCACCTTGGGTTATTGTACTCACACTGTTTATCTCTATCTCGAAACAGTTGTATTTAGAGGTTTCTGTAGCAAACTCAGTAGAGCTTATGATTTGTACTACCGATTTTTTGGAGTTGTAAGTGTGTATAATATTTTCATCCATATTCTTCGTTCTTGGTTGATTTCTTTTATTAATTCAGTAAGTGTTAGGCTTATCTAGTCTTAGAGACTATGTGCCGTCACGACATCCTACAGAGAGAAACTAAGACCTTGATAGACACCATCGTGATCTATGTGGGATTGGGTCATGACACCCTTCTTCAACAATATCTCTTCTTTACCACATAATAAATAATAAAAAAAACATAGAAGAGGAAGAATATTTTTCTCGCTGTTATAAAACAATAAAAGGAGAAGAGTATTGTAGAGAAAAGTATATAGAGAGAATTTATATGGATCTGGAGATGATTTATAATGGGGTAAGATCCCCACTATTTATAGGGGAAGAATGACTTAGCCACGAAGTAACAAACTCTCTAAAAGATAGACATTCACTCTAATTATAATTCTATTCATAACACTCCCCCTTGAATGTCTACTCAATAAGTAATATGCCTTGTTAAAACCTTAACTAAAATAAAACTCAGTGGAAAAAAAATTCTAGTGAAGGAAAAAGAGTACACATGTTTAATAATACGCCTTTTGGTTGCCTCGTTAAAAACCTTGCAAGGAAAATCCAGTGGGACAAAACCTTGTAAGGGAAAAAGAGTGCAACGCGTATTAACTCTATCTGATGAGAGCATCAATTCACATCCTTGAGCCTTCACATCCCAATCTTGTGTACTAGCTTCTTGAAGGTTGACTTCACTAGAGATTTGATGAATACATCATCCATATTAACTTCAATGAATATGTTTCACCTTGAAAATCCTTACTATCAGATTATCATGCTTATAGAGAACTGATAATTCATTCCACGTAACATTTTCTCAAATGTTTATCATCTCTCCCCCTCATGTTAGAAAAACTAACTTTCTTCCTCAACTTTGGGAACCCATCTTTGTGTGTCATGGTGTTAATCAAAATATACACCGCACATCAATAATATTAAGAAGAATTATTTGGTTCTTGACCCAGAATGTAATATACTTTTGTGTATAACATATATCAAACTGATATATATATATATATNTTGATAATTTATTCAGTTGGCATAATTGGTTTAGCGATATCAATTTAAGTATGATGTGTAAAAATAAAAGATAATTCACATGGATAAATATTAAAGAACAAGAAAGTTCTTTACAAATTCTCTTATTGTGCTTGTTCTTGAGATTATTGTACCAACTAATATTGGGATTGAATCGCTTGAATTATGAAATTTATCAAATGTAAATATGGGCTCATTCAACTATTATGTATACCACATAAGATGCATCTATGAGATGATTATATGTGCAATTCTTATTAAGTTGCAACCTGGTGTTTGCGAGATAACTTGCTCAATAATTTAATTTAGAGCACAATTTTCAGATTTTCTATTCAAGACAGTTCATCTTGATAAGTTGATCACATCACAACTGGTTTAGCAAAATAATTTATTGACGGCATCCACTTAATAGCTAAGCTATTGCTTATGAGAATAAAGTGTTATATATATATATATATATATATAACACTTTATTCTCATAAGCAATAGCTTAGCTATTAAGTGGATGCCGTCAATAAATTATTTTGCTAAACCAGTTGTGATGTGATCAACTTATCAAGATGAACTGTCTTGAATAGAAAATCTGAAAATTGTGCTCTAAATTAAATTATTGAGCAAGTTATCTCGCAAACACCAGGTTGCAACTTAATAAGAATTGCACATATAATCATCTCATAGATGCATCTTATGTGGTATACATAATAGTTGAATGAGCCCATATTTACATTTGATAAATTTCATAATTCAAGCGATTCAATCCCAATATTAGTTGGTACAATAATCTCAAGAACAAGCACAATAAGAGAATTTGTAAAGAACTTTCTTGTTCTTTAATATTTATCCATGTGAATTATCTTTTATTTTTACACATCATACTTAAATTGATATCGCTAAACCAATTATGCCAACTGAATAAATTATCAATATTGATAAAGTTCAGGTTTACACCATGACGTGTGCAATTATCAATAAACTCCAAGTTTATTGTGGCATTCTTTTATTTATGCAGTACAAACTGGAGAACAAAGCGGGTAACTTTTCACATAAATATTACCCCGCTAAAAGTTGTAATAATAGAAGATATTAAATCTTTCCTTTATTTATAGTCTCAATATAACCAACTGCTTTCAGGAATACTTTAGAAACTGAATAAGTTTCTTTGAGACTTACTACAACACAAGAAATTGACATGATAATCAATTGTATTCCTCCAAAATAGTAATAATTGGCTCTTCCAGAGCTCTTAATTAATTTGGTACTACCACATATTCATCAACATCCATATGGTGGATATCACTTTTAAAGAGAAAGTTATTAATTATGGTCATTGTCAAAATTATATGCAAGATCTGTTTCTTGCATTAATATTATCCTTTAGTAATCACATTGCCAAAATATTTTGGCGTATAATAGATACGTGACCAATGACCATTCATGCCATAATAATGACATTATTTTCTTATATCATTTCAAACCTCCTTCTAGAGGTAAGTGTTGTATATCCACTACCACTAGCACGTTCATATTCTTCGAAGAATGAATATGTATTCGTAAATCAGATGTTGTCACATTTACATCATGAATGGACCATAATTATCTATATGTGTTTTATACAATCTCATGTCAAATCGATGATTTACAATGGAGTAAGACCCCCACTATTTATATGGAAAGAATGACTTAACCACAAAGTAACAAACTCTCTAGAAGATAGATATTTACTCTATGTAAAATTCTATTCATAACACTCGCAATGTTTAGAGAACATTAACAGCTTGTGTATAATATTAATCAGTGAATATAAACATAAAAGGAAAATAAAATCTCTAGAATGGAAAAACATTAATTAAATTTCGAGTTTTGTTTGCAGATCTATCATTTTATGAAAATGGTTATTTATATTGATAACCTTGCCATCATAGAACATTTGGAATCTACTATATGTTGGAAGGTGAGTAGTGCAAGCATTAGCCTATAAATTCTTTATACAGTCTCTAGAATTGACTGGCATAATTCAGTGTCATCTCTTTGTTCTAAACAAATAAGATAGGTGAACTGGACCTCTTTTTAGTCAAAATCTTTTATGTTTGGTTTGACTTCAAAATTTAGCATTTTTGACATTGTTTAATTTTCTTTTTTCACTTTGTTCTTCAGCATGTCAACTCGCCCGTCGCTGCTTCGTTGTCATGTTTGTCGCCAAATAGTTCGTGGCTCTCAAGAATTCATGATTCATGTTCAAACTCATCATCCGGTACATCAACGGAAGATATGCGCAACAGAAGGTTCACGTAGATCGAAGAAGAAGAAAAAAGCAATGTCCCGATCCCCACCACTATCACCACCATCATTTCGTCCTTCCTCTATTAGAGGTGACGGTAGTGATAGAGACGTGTGTGTAAACCATCTACTGCTATCGCCATCACCACCGCCATCACCACTACCACCGCCATCACATCATTCAGGCTCAGTTAGTGGTAACAACAATGATAAAGGTGTGCATGAAAATTATCAGCTACAACCACCACCACCATCTCTACCACCATCGTATTGTTCAGGCTCAGTTAGAAGTAACAATGATGATCGAGGTGTGCATGCGAATCATCTGTTACCACCACCGCCGCTGCCACCACCACCGCTGCCTCCGTATCCCCGCTCGGTTAGAGGTAACAATGACGGTAGATGTGTGTACGCAAACGTGCCGCAACAAATGCTTCAGTCGACAAGAAGGAGGACGACCTATGTTCGAGGTTCGAATTCAATAGCTATGAACCTAAACGGAACATATTACGAGTCTACAAAATCATACACAAATGAGATAGATTTTACTATTCTGGATAGATCTGATCCGTCTCAACTAAAATTCAAACCTCCCGTCACTTGTGTTGATAACGAAGCTAACGGGTTGGATCTAAGCTTAAGGCTTTGAATTTAAGAGTAGATGAGCTTATTTGAGTCTTTTTCTGGACCAAAACTATCCAAATCCGATTGTTTGGATGATTATTTAAAGTTTTTTCCTTTCTTTAAAGAGTTGTATACCCTTTTTGGATTCTAATTTAGCATGTCTTTGAGTCATAGATGCAATCTTTTATGTTATAGAAAACTTATATGGTAATTCTCGAATGAACTGAAAGCTAGTGTCATAAATACAATTGATAGAATTCATTCTAGATTTTTAAATACCACGCAAAATAATACTGGACTAAATCAAGATTTTGTTGGTCAACGAAGTAGCTAGGACCAATTATGTATTTTTAAAACTTAGGAAAAATGTTCGAATATACCCTTAACGTTTATGATTTCTCTTACATTTCTCCTTCATTTGCCTATCGGTCCACGCAAGCCCCCGTTGTTATTTTTCGTTTCAAAATTGCCCCTCCCACTAATGATTTTTACCGTGAATAAATTAGTCTGATTTGGTTTGGTACGGTAGAAGCCATGTATAGGTACATTTGACCTTTTTCAGTTATTCAAGATCATATTTGAATATTTCAATTGTTCATAGGTATACTCAAAATTATTATAGATGGTATATACAAACCTTTAATAGTTTAGGGGTAAATTTAGAACTTCTGTTTGTTTACGTGGCTCCGCTGTGGCCAATGTCATTGGTAAACTAGACAATCGTTAGTGGAAGGAGCATATTTAAGACGAAAGATAATCGTGAGAACTTTTATGAACAAAATATAATCATGAGGACCAATATAAGGCTAATCGAATATTTTAGGAGTAAAATTTGAATATTTTGGTAAATTTGATTGAAGTACACCTTATTTGGTCCTAGCTATTTATATTGACCAACTAAAATTTACAATAAATTTCATTCCTCAAACAAAGTTTGGTATATTGTTTCAAATTAAATAATGGGTAATCTTGCCTCAATCTATGTCACGATCCAAAATTCATTATAGGTTGTGATGGTGCCGGACACCGTTATCAGGCAAGCCAACACTAAATACTTAGCTTAGGTCTTATTTTAATATTGTTGAAATCATAAATTTTCCTTCAATTAAAGAATAGAAGATGGAAATTTCAGAGTAAATCATAATAATTTTAACAATTTCAATATTGAACAACTCATAATCACCCCAATACCCGGTGTCACAAGTGCATGAGCATCAATTATAAAATAAAATAAAATACAACGTCTGTCCAAAATACAAATTGGATAGGAAAGAAAATATAAATACTCTGAAGGAGATTCTGCTCGTTACGGGTCGTAATGTGGAATGCATCTGACCTAATTCCCCGCGTTAACCACGCCTCTGCGCCTACAAGGTCACTAGTTATATATGTGCCTGCACAACAAAATATGCAGCAAGCATAGTATGAGTATGTAAATCAACGCGTACCCAGTAAGTATTCAGTCTAACCTCGAAGAAGTAGTGACGAGGAGTCGACTCTGACACTTACTATGGGCTATACATAAAATACCAATGATATATTTACGCATGGATTATATAGGACGGATGTAAGTTCAGTATCATGACATAAGTAATGGTTCTTTTATAAATGAGAAATTTCAAAATTTATTTTATATCATTTAACAATTTATAACTCAGGCCAAAGAGGCAATATCAATTATTATGAATTTCAAAGCAACCAATTCAATCAAGCGCAAGTCATGCCAAGGTTGTACGACTCGTCCCAACATATAAATATAAATTGTGCACTGCCGAGAGTTGAACGACGCGAACATAGATGCATCTATTAAGGAGCAACTATCCAAGGAAATGCTAATTCTCATTTAACGGTCAAGAAAATGAAGTTTAACCTTTTTAAAAATTTCTTTACCAAGTTTGATATGATTTAAGCAATTTAAATTAAGAATAAGGTTGCAATCGCAAGTATAACATGATTTGGGTCCTAGACCACCCAGACTTAAGCATGATAGTAGCTACGCATGGACTCTTGTCGCCTCGTACATACGTAGCCCCCAAAAATAATAACACATATTAACTTAATTCACATATGAGGTTAATTACCTCTTACAAGGTTAAAAAAGAGACTTACCTCGCTTCGAAGTTACATAACCGGATCCAACACTTTTCCAATAACTCGAACCGATGCCCATGATTCCAAAACTAATCCACAAACGTGCAAATCCATAAATATACACCCTAATACTCATTATAATCCAATTTATAACAATTCCTAACTCCGCTTGAAAAGTCGATAAAACTCACCATCAAGCCACGTGCCCGGATTTCGAAATATTTTTAAAATAAACTTTACCCATAACACAACGAACTCAAATATATAATTGATTCACAATTCCATATCCAATTTCGTGGTCAAAATAAAAAAAATATAGATTTCTAGGTTTTCTACCAAAACCCCAAATTTCTACTAATTTTCATGTTTAAATTCTCATAAAAAGCATGTATTTAAATTATAATAAGCGGGAATCACATACCTTGTGTTGCTTGATGAAAATCTCCCTTTATAGCTCTCCAAAATCGCCCCAACCAAGTGGAAAAATGAGAAAAGAATAGCCAAATCTCACCCTTTAAGGCAATCCGTCAAGCGATCTCTCGCACCTGCAGTCACTTGGCCGCTTCTGCGGTTCCGCAGGTGTGGCCAAAATACCATTTTTGCGGTCCTCCT
Organism: Nicotiana knightiana; assembly: GCA_005239525.1. Classification (NCBI taxonomy): domain Eukaryota; kingdom Viridiplantae; phylum Streptophyta; class Magnoliopsida; order Solanales; family Solanaceae; genus Nicotiana; species Nicotiana knightiana. Next base: position 41,595 of record ML393313.1, read on the forward strand.
CCAGACCCCTCAACTCTGCATCTGCGGCCCTCATCTGCTTCTGCATCTTCGCTTCTGTAGCTCCACGTGCGCAGGTGCGATCCCGCTTCTGCAACCACATTTGCGGTCCCAGCCTAACCCGCTCCTGTGACACTCATGCCCGCTTCAGCAGCTCCGCATCTGCGGCCCTAACCTCGCATGTGCTGTTACACCAGAAGACAACAACCTCAACACCTTCATAATGCCAGATTCAATCTGTTAACTATCTGGAATCCACCCGAGGCCTCCGGGACCTCAACCAATTGTACCAACACGTACTAAACACCATACAGACTAATTCAAGCCTTCAAAACACATCAAACAACGCTGAGACTACAAATCACACCCCAATTCAAGTTTAATGAACATTAGAGCTTCAAACTTCTACATTCGATGCCGAAACCTATCAACTCACGTTGGATTGACCTCAAATTTTGTGCACAAGTCACATTCGACATCACGAACCTACTCCAACTTTCAGAATCGACATCCGACCCCAATATCAAATGGTCTACTTCTGGTCAAGCTTTTCAAAAACCTTCAATTTTCTAACTTCCGCCAAATGACTCCAAAATAATCTACGGACCTCTGAATCCACTTCAGGACGCGCTCCAAATACCAGAATCACCATACGAAGCTATTCCCAGACTCGGAATCCCAAACGGAAATCGATGACATTGAAATGCACTTCAACCAATTTTATGAAATTCATTCAAAATACCAACTTCCACAATAGGCGCTGAAACGCTCCCGGATCATCCAAAACCTGATCCGGACATACGCCCAAGTCCAAATCATCATACGAACCTATTGGAACCTTAAAATCTCGATTCCGAGGTTGTTTACACAAAAATCCAACCATAGTTAATTCTTCAAACTTAAGGCTTCAGAAATGAGAACTTTCTTTCCAAATCTACTCTGAACTTTCGAAATTCTAATTCCGACCACGCGTAGAAGTCATAATACCTGAATTGGAGCTACTCATGGCCTCAAATTGTCGAACATTGTGCTAGAGCTCAAAACGACCGGTCGGGTTGTTACATTATCTCCCACTTAAATATACGTTCGTCGTCAAATGTGGTAAGAACTGCTTTGGAGTTTTCTGAAATCACTGCTTGACAACTCGTGCACCTACTCGTGCTACCACAACCCAGTTGAGCACATTAGCTCGAGTAAATCTTAAGATTCTCCCTTTTATTCAGTCAAGTTAGCCTTGGAGCAAAATTCCAGCATCTGAAATTCTCTACCAGGTCTGTTCCCAACACATGAACATCGTATCAACTATTACACAAGGTACCAATACATGATTGTATACTCTTACCGAATTCACACATGCACCGCGTTATTCACATGACCACAATAACATCCTCTGACAACAATAGCAGAAATCCCACGAATCTGATGCCCACAACACACCTCATGAAGCAGATGAGTCCCGTTCCATCTCTCGCAATACTGCCATGACAGAAGAGATGTGTAGAAACTCGAATCCACCTCCCGACAAGAAACATTACCTCATCCTGGAGTGAAATTTAATCTTTAATGTGCCTCATATAAATGAGATCGCACTGATCTCTGGTCCGATAATCTTGTCTCACCCAGTACAAGCTGCTCAGGCAATAAACCACCTCAGACACTGCCAAAAGTCTCATATAATGCCACAATGTGCCCACAAACTCGAATGTGATACTTAAGGGACCGAACACTGGGAAGAACTACTCAACCCACATAACTAATTTAAACAACCGAAATATTATGAACCTTCCTCAGAAAACGAGAAGCAATACACAATAATAGGTAGGGGATACTATACTCAACACCACTTTGTTGCGGCGTGCAACCCGATCCAACCATGATACTATTGCAGCGTGCAACCTGATCCAACCATGATACCTGTTGTGGCGTGCCACCCGACCCGCCAATATACCCGTGGAGGCGTGCCAACCGATCCACACATAATAATCTATAAGAAAATACTTACCGAGAAAAATGCTTATGACTACGAAATACCCGAATATCAAAAACAAGCACGCTAAGTTCATAATATAAATCCTGGGGAGACAGATAACGCCATATACTACGAAACTCAAGCACAATCAAGGTGCAACAGATAACTAGTTTCTTGAGAGCTATCATGCTCTCACAACACCACAAATTACCTGGGATCTCAATACGAGTGAAAATAACCAAATCGCCTCACAGCCCACATGGAAAAATACATTATTACATGAAATAGCCAACGACGAAATAACATCCAACGTTCGAATACTCCTCCATTAAAATGCTATGCTGAAATGAACACATCCGGCCTGATACAGAGTCCACATTCACATTTAGATCCATCCACGGGCCTCAAGCCGATTCTGGTCGTACCGCGTAGGGCCAATAATCTTTCAGGGATCCACAATACCCCTTTTTCCCATGACAGATAAGAACAACCATCAAATTTGGAATAAACTTCCACAGTCCACAACCAAATGAACCGAGTGCCCTTCAGGCATAAATTCTCACACTAGCGATAGTACCAAAAATATCCACACCTAGTTTTAAATCTTCAATCAATCGAGTGACTACCTGTCACACTTATAAAATCTTCCCGTGGGACACGCTCCCAGACCTTCTGCACCAGACAACAAGTCTGCACATCCATACCATCGACCATACTAATGCTGCAAAGTGAATCATGGACCTGCAAATCCGCACGCAATTCCTCTTACTCATGACACCGATATCAGGTGACTCTAAAGACAATAACTCTAGCCATTTGAATCCTTTCCCTCTCATATAAGCTCTTGACATTCTTGTCGACACCAAACTGAAATCTTGATCCTCAACTTTCAAATCTCATGCCGCTCACCACACCTATCTTACCAATATGCGAGAGCCCAGGAATTTCATCATAACTCCAGAACCACTAATAAGATGCATACTTCATCATATTTAAAACTTTTACTCATTCCACGAGAACCATTGCGATGTGTGACTGAATTCCCATCACTGTAGAAAGTACAAACCTCGAGTTGTGGTCTAACCCACCATAATTCTTTCGGGATCCATCTACACATAACATGCCATAATACTCGAATGCGTCCATAAAAATCAATCACGGTGGCCGTCAAGCCTCGCGCGTACCGCCACAAATCACCTATATAACTTTACACGCTAAAAGAACTGATCATTGCCACCATCATGCCAATTCAACCATCGCTAACCGATCTGACTTCTTCTAATTTACTCTGTACATGCCTTAGGGATATTAGTAGCTCCATTCAAACATAATGAGCTCAAATCTGCACTCATCCTGAGTGACCTTATTTCACTCTGTCACTAAAACCCACGAACTGTCTCATACCCTCCTTGTGCGACACTCACATCTTCAACTGGTACACTTATTCTGATAAATCCCTCTACAGATCCGAAGTTACCTCGCCCCATTCCTCCAATGCTATACTGTAGACCGAACATAACAGGGAATACTCCAAGCCCTTTTCATAACCCACTACAAAAGCTCGATACTTAACAACTACGGACCCGAAATCTTTGGGCACCGCACTTACACCTTTGAATCCACTAGGACCGTTGATGAGAGTCACCCACTCCTATTTGGTCCCGAATATAATCAAACTACCAGGACCTGATAGCACATGAACACCCTCTCCAAGAAGCACCCGGCTGAATCACCTTCCTTGTAATTCACCTCTACACGAAGCATAAATCCTGAGTCTTCCCAAATCCTAGACATGAATCGATACGGCCAATTATAGCGCACATTCCTCAAATCCTTTGCTCAAATTACAATTGATGTTCTCTTTCCTCAGTCGTACTTACCTATCAATATGCCAATAACCAAAAACCTCACAAGTAGATAACCATACAATCCAATCGTAGGCGATGGGGCTCTCCCACTTAGCTTGAAGCTACCATTTCATAACTCTCGAACCCATCAAGATTCCTTATCCCCCATTGACATGATCTTGCACAATCAACCCGCTAAATTTCTCGAATCCTTTCTGTTAACACTTCATGAACACTCTGACTCACTAGCCACATGCACATATTAGACCTCTTCCTGGTTAGTCCATAGATATTCTTCATAGGAGCTTCATCAACAACACGGAACCGCTAACCTGCTCATAGGAGACAACCCACCTGTAGAAACTCCATGCCGACATCATCTAATGGTGTTGCACTTGGTACAATTACTACAAACAGTAACCCATCTTGAGCCCGTGCTCATTTACCAGATGTACAAGTCCGTTCACTCCTCATGGCCATCAACTAAAGGTGCGACAGTACATTCCAATACAAAGTCATGTTGTATCCTTCTTCATATTAGGCAACTCCTTTCTGTAGTATCCTGTCCCTCGCCTTATAATATCCAATATTCCAAATTAAGTCCGTATACCTAGTAACTGTCCACCATGAATCCCGAATCACTCTAAACCTTTCCCGGGGCATTTAGTCATCTTTCCACAGAACCCATATGCTACTCTGCCACTCTCCTACTTCGGTCAAACTCACTCCTTTAAGAAACTACTCCACTCCTGTTTCTCACACTTGGCCTTCTAGAAGTTTATCCACCGCAAGACGCTTCCCACATATTCTTCCTCGTCCTTCACTGCCCAAATACCACCTCAATGAAAAATCCATCTCTGCGAAACTTGATCTGAACAATTGCTACCAACTATAAGCCTCTCGGAAGATCATTTTTCTCGAGCCATCAACATTAGAAACACCGACTCTATCCCGAAACCTCTACACACTGTTATCTCTAACAACTGCATCTCAAACACAATTTCCCAATACCCTGCCCCGAAGGCAAATTGAAGAAGGCCATAACATTGACGAACCTTAACGCGTTCAATAAGTACGATGACACCACATCACAATTGAGAACTCCACCACACTCGAAAATACCAAGCCTCATTACTCCATCAACCCAAACCTGAACATTCCTAGTCTGATTGCATTTCCTCAGCCGGAATTAAACTATTGAATCTCCGAATCATGCACTGAGCAACACCTCCCCTCAAGTCATTCACTGCCTCGATGCCTGGACAAGCATCCTACCATTCCACAACCACTGTGCGATAGAAGCGCAAGAATCATCATAACAATTAGGGCAAAATCCCTAAACCTTAGGTAACACTAATGTTGAGCTGAAACGACAGGACGACCTTTCGTAAAACAACGGTAATAGCCCAATAAAATACACAGGTAGAAACATCCTGCACCACCTCTACAGTACCATTACAATTCCTCAATTCCCGATTTACAACAACCGCTTCACGTCGCATAGGATTGAATAGGAAAGAGACAAATGCATAAGCCTCAAGGGAATCAAATCTCACGATAATGAATCAAAAAGGGAAGTGCTCCTAACAACCCTGTAGCCTCTCGAAGATAAGTACATACGTCTCTGTACTGATCCACAAACTCTACTAGACTCGCTCATGACTCGCGAGACCTAGTGCTCTGATGCCATGTTGCTACGACCCAAAATCCATTAAAAGTCGTGATGGCGCCAGACGCCGCTGTCAGGCAAGCCAACACTAAATACTTAGTTTAGGTCTTATTTTATTGAAATCATAAATTTTCCTTCAATTAAATAATAGAAGATGGAAATTTCAGAGTAAATCATAATGCTTTTAACAATTTCGGTATTGAACAACTCATAATCACCCCAAAACCCGGTGTCACAAATGGATGAGCGTCAACAAGCAAATGAAATAAAATACAACGTCTGTCCGGAATAGAAATTAGAGAAGAAAGAAAATATAAATACTCCGAAGGAGACTCTGCTGGTTGCGGGTAATAATGTGGAATGCAGCTCACCTAAGTCCTCGCGTTAACCACACCTCTATGCCTACAAGGCCACTAATTATATATGTGCCTGCACAAAAAATGTGCAACAAGCGTAGTATGAGTACGTAAATCAACACATACCCAGTAAGTATCCAGTCTAACCTCGAAGAAGTAGTGATGAGGGGTCAACTCCGACACTTACTATGGACTATACATAAAATAAAAATGATATATTTAAGAATGGATTATATCGGACGGATGTAAGCTCAGTATCATGAAGTAAGTAATGGTTCTTTTATAAATGAGAAATTTCCAAATTTATCTTACATTATTTAACAATTTATAACTCAGGAAAAAGAGGCAATATTAATTATTATGAATTCCAAAGAAACCAATTCAATCATGCACAAGTCATGCCGAGGTCGAACGACCCGTTCCAACATATAAGAATAAACTGTGCACTGCCGAGGGTCAAATGACGCGAACCATGGATGCATCTATTTAATCTACCGAGGCGTTCGGCCCGCTCCACGAAAGAAAACACATTCAAACAGTCAAATCAAGAATTCATTAAGGAGAAACTATCCAAGGAAATGCCAATTCTCATGGTCAATAAAACAAAGTTTAACCTTTTTAAAAATTTCTTTACCAAGTTCGATATGATTTAAGGAATTTAAATTAACAATAAGGTTGCAAACATCGCAAGTATAGCATGATTTGGGTCCTAGACTAACTGGACTTAAGCATGATAGTAGCTACGCACAAGCTCTCGTCACCTCGTGTATACGTATCCTCCACAAATAATATCACATATTAACTTAAGTCACCTATAGGGTTAATTCCCTCTTACAAGGTTAGAAATGAGACTGACCTCGCTCCGAAGTTCCATAACCGGCTCCAATTCTTTCCCAACAACTCGAACTGATGCCCATCGTTCCAAAACTAATCAATAAATGTGCAAATCCATAAATATACACCATAGTACTCATTAAATTCAATTTATAATAATTCCTAACTCCGCGTGAAAAGTCGATAAAAATCACCCTCAGGCCTACGTGCCCAGATTCTGAAATTTTTTGAAGATAAACTTTACCCATAATACCACGAACCCAAATATATAATTTATTCCCAATTCCATGTCCAATTTCATGGTTAAAATCAAATAATATAAATTTATAGGTTTTCTACCAAAACCCCAATTTTCTTCTCATTTCCATGCTTAAATCCTCATACAAACCATGTATTTAACTTATAATAAGTGAGAATCACTTACCTTGTGTTGGTTGATGAAAATCTCCCTTTGAAGCTCTCCAAAATCGTCCCAACCAAGAGGAAAAATGAGAGAAGAAGAGAAAAATCTTGCCCTTTAAAACAATCTTCCCAACGACCTCTCGCACCTGCAGTCAGTTGGTCGCTTATTCGGTTCCACAGGTTCAGCCAAAATATCGCTTTTGCGGTCCTCCTCCAGACCCCTCAACTCCGCATCTGCGGCCCTCATCCGCTTCTGTGAAACTCGATCGCATATGCGGTCCCAGCCTTCCCCATCCTAAGCCGCTTCTGCGACCTTCATGGCTGCTTCTGCGGCTCCGCACCTGCGGCCCTAACCTTGTAGGTGCAGTTACACCAGAAGACAGCCGCCTAAGCACCTTCATAAAGCCAAATTCAATCCGTTAACCATCCGGAATCTACCCGAGGCCCCCGGACCTCAACCAATTATACCAACACATACTAAAACACCATACAGACTTGGTTGAGCTTTTAAATCACATCAAACAATGCTGAAACCACGAATCGCACCCAATTCAAGCTTAATGAACTTTAGAACTTCAAACTTCTACATTCAATGTCGAAACCTATCAAATCACGTTCGATTGACCTCAATTTTGCGCACAAGTCACATTCGACATTACGGACCTACTCCAACTCCTGGAATCGGAATCGAAATCCGACCCCGATATCAAAAGGTCCACTTCCGGTCAAACGTCTCAAAAACCTTAAAATTTCTAACTTCCGCCAAATGACTCCAAAATGACCTACGGACCTTCGAATCCACTTCGGGCGCTCCCAAGACCAGAATCACCATACGAAGTATTCCCAGACTCGGAATCCCAAACAGACATCGATGACATTGATATGCACTTCAACCCAATTTTATGAAATTCATTCAAAATGCCAACTTTCACAAACCCGATCCGAACATACACCCAAGTCCAAAATCATCATATGAACTTGTTGGAACCTTCAAATCCCGATTCCGAGGTCGTTTACTCAAAAATCCAACCATAGTCAATTCTTCCAACTTAAGACTTCCGAAATAAGAACTTTCATTCCAAATCAACTCTGAACTTCCGAAATTCTAATTCAGACTACTCATCAAGTCATAATACCTGAAGTGAAGCTACTCATGGCCTCAAATTACCGAACGCCGTGCTAGAGCTTACAATCTAGATCAATATGTCTCTTATAGAAGGAAGATGGAGGATTTACCATAAGTATTTACATGAAAATTATTGTGATAATCTTAGTTCTAATTTCATTTTCCTGTGTTGACTTTGAAACAATTACAGAATTACAAATAACAACTAATATACAGTAACGCAACAATATCAATTTCTATTAATCCATTAATTTTTTTTCCCGTTATAATATAATTTTGGTATAATAAACTATCCTTTACACTTAACCATCCTAAAAGAGCAACATCTCCGCTGTCCCACGAAATAAATACAAAAGAAAAAAGCATTTTTCTGGCAATTTTTAGACTTTAGAGAAAAGTTAATGGAGCGTGTCTAATATAGCATATTAATAAATATAAAAAGAATAAAAGGAAAATAAATGTGTAAAAAAAGAAAAAAATTAAGTTACTTTCGAGTTTTGTTTGTATAGCGTAAAAGTGGTATTATTTACTTTAACATACATACCATAATATCACGAGTGAAATCTATAAGTGAAGATAAGCGGTATGACTAGAATAAATTCTTCTTTCAATCACTAAAATTGGTGAGTATAATTCATCAATCACTAAATTCACGAGTATAATTCAGTATTCTCTCCTCGTTCTGAATAATGACTCAGCTTGCAGTGCTTCAGTGTCTTATATGTCGTCAAATATTTCACAGCTATAGAGAACTCATGAATCATGTTCAAGCACATCCAATAGACGAGCATGAAGAAGAGATATACATAACAGAAAGTTCAAGAAGCGGACCTCTTGTAGCGTCACATAGATCTTGTCAACCAACGCGATAGTCGTGACAAATGAACGCGCTATGATTCATCCACCACCACCATATCGTCCCAGTTCACTTAGAGGTAACCACTTAAATCAACAACAACAAATGCTTCAGTTCACAAGAAGGAACCTTGTTCGAGATGCAAATCCAATTGTCATAAACCCCTTTGAGTTCACAAGGCCATACATAAATGATTTAAATTTTCCTATTAGAGATATATCTGATATGAATCAATTCCTTTATGAGGATAATAATGAGTTAGATTTAAGCTTAAGGCTTTGAAGCCAAGCATACTACAGGATTCCAGTCCCATTTTAAACTAAATTCACCAAACCGCTGTTGGTTGGATGATCTTCTTTATAAAAAAAAACTATTCCTTTTTGTTTTAATTGTGAGTTTTGCCTTTCTTTACAGAGTTGTATTCCCTTCGAGATTTTAATCAAGCATTTTTTTGGGCCATAATTTCTTTTTATTGGTTATAGGAAACTCCTTCGATAATTCATGAATAAACTAAAATCAAGTGCGGATATTTATTGGTACCTTTCATCCAGAAATTTTAAAAGACATTTAACATATTTTATAGTTTATACATAACAACTAGGTCCATTAATACATCAAAGTTAAATAATCAGCATCAAAATGCTCTTGGCATTAATGTTGCATACGACTTGGATCCAAAGCACAATCTAAGACGTGATTTTCCTTCGATTACACTCACCTCTCTTCTTATTTGATTAAATACCCTTACCGCCACTTTTGAGGTTCTCACAGTTAAAGAGTGTGTCACGATCCAAAAATTCAACTAGTCGTGATGACACATAACCCAACCCACTGGGTAAGCCAATTAACAATAAATCAATTCCAATGAAATTTGATGAGACAATAATGAAGAAATAACTGAGATTTTATACAAAATCCCAAGGACTGGTAGTACAAATCATGAACTTCTAAGATTTAGAATTTACAAAGTTGGTATGAAATAAATCACATCATCTGTTTGAAATGTAAATGAACAGAGTAAAATTTTAAAGCTAGCAAGATCAAGAGGCAGCTACAACCGGAACTCAGTTACATCTTCAATCCAGATCCCGCCGCACACAGCAACATCAACATCCAACATCTGCATGCAAGGTGCAGAAGTGTAGTATGAGTAAAACCGACCCATGTAATGAATAAGTAACAAACCTAACCTTAGGTTGAAAGTAGTGACAAGCTAGAACAAAGGTCGGAGTCCAACACCAATAGCCAACAACAGTTCATAACAACATAATGAAAGTGACAAAAGAAGTAACTAAGATATATAATGCTCAGCTCGTTCACAGTTCAGGAAACTAGGCATGCTTTTCAAGTATATTAGTGAAAACCCAATTCTTTTACCGAAATCACTAAAATATGAGTAAGCTTTTAAAACTATGATATTTTCCGAAAACTTTCAACAAGTAAATGTTTTATTTTCAAATGGAATGAGAAAAATACATCTCTATGCCTACATATCAATGTATATGTGAAGTCATGAATGGAGAAATACTGTACAACATGAGAAATATGCATCTATATGCTTGTATGTCAAATGGGCATGTCGAATGCAATGCAACTCAGTGATAAAACCATATTGATACTCTCAGAATACTCAATCTCAGTGTGTCACACTTTCCACTCATCACGCTTAATCACTCAACACACTCAGTCACTCAGCACTGTATAGGGCAGATCCAACCCAAATAAATTAATAGCAACTGCGCTCATTGCAGGTGTGCAGACTCCGGAGGGGCAGATCCAGCCCAAACAATATATATGCCAATCATGAAATGAATCAATAAAGCCTGCTGCGGTGTGCAGCCCGATCCTATCATGAATCAATAATATAGAGAAGATCCAGCCTAAGAATAATAAATCCTGTGGTGGCGTGCAGTCCGATCCCATCATGAATCAATAATACAGACCAGATCCAACCGAAGAATAATAAATCTCTTTGCAACTTGCAGCCTGATCCTATCAATACCACTCACAGTCCGGCCCTCAGGCCCAACTGAGTCATCAATCTCTCCAGTCTCTCGGGCTCACAATGTCACGAAAATCAGTCCAACTAATGATATGATGCATCAATAAAAAGCAACAGAGATTGAGATATGGTATGCAAATGAACGAGTATGTAACTGCAATGTAAGAAAATAACTCACAACAAATATGACCGCATTGGGTCCCGACAGAATAAGCATATATCATAAACATGGCATCTAAAATGGATCACAACTCAATTACTCTAGCACGTACATATTTCATGGATAAAAACCAAATTAGGTAACTACAAAATCAATCGGTTCACAACTCACACAGTGCACGCCCACAAGCCCATCACCTAGAATGTGTGTCACCTCAACACAAAACACATATCATGTATATTCAGGGGTTCATACCCTCTTCATCAAGTTTAGAAGTGTTACTTACCATGAACAAGCCAAATCCAATACTGAGATAACCAAACAGTACTTTGAAAATGCCATCCCGCACGTACCAACCTTTGAACGGCTAGAAACTAATCAAAAGCAACTTAAATACATCAAATAATTCATAAGAAAACAGTTCCAAATGATAAAGGTCGAATCTTTAGTCAAAACCCCGAAGTCAACCAAGAAGTCAAACCCGAGCTTGCACCTCGGAACCCGATGAAGCTCATAAAATCTGACAACCCATTCAATTACGAGTCCAACCATACTAGTTTTACTCAAAGCGACTTCAAATCAATGCTCAAAATCCAAAAATTCACTGTATGAAACTTTAGGCAAAACCCGCTAATTTTCTCTTTAAAATTCATAATTCAATTACCAAAAATGCAAATAGATTCACAAAATATAATTAAAACTGAGTAAAGAACACTTAACCCTATCCTTGTGATGAAATTTGTCTCCAAAATCGCTTAAATCCGAGCTCCCCAACTCAAAATATGAATAGAATAGCCAAGCCATCGATATATAGTTTCTGTCCAGGCATCGTCGCATCTGCGACACACTTACCCGCTTCTGTTGCGTCGCTTTTGCGACCAAAATGCCGCTCATGCGGAAAAGCATGGGAAAAATGGCCCTCGCACCTGCGGAAAAAATATTAGCTCCTACAACATCGCAGGTGCGACACTTGAATGTGCATCTGCTCAAATGTCCGCTCTCGCGCTCAGGATCTCGCTTTTGCGCGCATGCAGGTGCGCTACAATTTTCGCTTCTGTGGAGGTAGCCCAACTCAGCTTTCGTTGCAGGTGCAACCATACTTCCGCTTCTGTGATCACCGCACCTAGAAAAAACCAGCCGCAGGTGCGATCACCAGATCCTGCCACAAACCAACCTAAACCAAAATTTCCAAAATGATCTGAATCATGTCCAAAACTCGCATGAGCTTCTCGGGACCCTGTCTGAATATACCAACATGCCCCATATCATAACACGGACATACTCGAGGCCTTAAAGCACACATAACAACATTAAAACGATGAATCACACCTCCAATCAAACTCAATGATCTTTGAATGTTTCAACTTCCAAAACTCGTGCCGAAACATATCAAATCAAACCGGAATGAGCTCAAATTTTTCAGACAAGTCTCAAATGACATAACAAAGCTATTCAAGTTCTCAAAACTACATTCCGAACCTTCTAGAAATTTCCAAATGCAAATATGGGCATACGCCCGAGTCCAAAATCACCATGCGGACCTAACTAAACCACCAAAACTCTGAACCGAGGTCAAATATTAAAAAGTCAAACATGGTCAACTCTTCCCACTTAAAGCTTCAATCATGAAATTCATTCTTCCAAATCGATTCCGAATAACCTGAAAACCAATACCGACGATTCACACAAGTCATAATACATCATAAAGAGTTATTCATGCCCTCAAATTATCGAGAAAGTGTAAATTCTCAGAACGACCGGTGGGGTCGTTACATTCTCCGCCACTTAAATATACGTTCGTCCTCGAACATGAACATAGTCGTTCCAAAGCCATCAAATCATCGTGTAACCTTACCATAAACATACCCGAGGGTGATCCCACATCATCCTAATCCATATAACCCCGGCGACAGAACATAACTGAAGATCCTTAATTCAACCTTAGCCCATAAATCTTGGAACCTAATTTCAAACATACAGAATTCCTTACAAGACCAGAAACTCGCATCTACACACTGTATAAGTCTGAGCAAGTTTTATTAAGACATAACCAAATCCCAAGATGCCATCACATGATATACCACGTAACTCAAATCCTCACAACAATAACTTCTTACCACATCAGCTGATAAACAGACCTAATACCGATAATAAACCTAATCTCAAATGATAACCTTGTTCAAAACCTTCGCGCAGACACTCATAACCACTCATCTAGTCAACAAGTAACGTAGTCCTCTCTCCTAACCAGAACCATAGCCCCAAATTCTAAGTTGACCTCCGATATTACTCTTCCAAACACACTGTAATCAAATTCAATAGTAATCACTTCAAGCCTAACGACTTCATCTCATCACAGACAAACTACTCTATTTACATGTCACACAAATACAACCTAAAGCCACAAACTGTGCAATTGGTGCACCAATATGAAACAATTTCAATGCACCCAAAAATGGAAAATGACACAAATGAGAGAACCACCCCGCAAGCTCAACAAGTACCACCACAATGCATTGCTAATAACTCATTACACAGTAGGACCAAAACACATGAATCTATCACAAAGGATCATATGTTATCATAGCCCAGATGCAATACATAACCTATCCAAACACCAATCCATATGAAATACCTCGAGTCTCTAATGCTCAAAATAAAAAACCATAAGAAATTCGATGCCAAGTACACAAGTGCATGACCATTACCATGGAAAAGAAAATAACAGAATATACCACAGCCTGGAAATACCATAACCAAGGCGTAATCACCCATTCCATACCCCGAATCACCAAATCACACGAAGTCCGCTGTAAGGCCCAAGCAGAACTGCACCATGTGCACACATAACCCATAAATCACAACTCATCGTAGCATAGAAGAGGAAATCGTAGAACATATTGAAACATAAAAAATCTCACTCTAACCAAATGATTCACCCCTCAACACTAACTGTGTTGAGTCATCAAACTCGGTGTAAAATACACATCCTCATTGGGCCTACTAAGGGGCCCCCAAATCAGCCTTGGTCGTCTAGAAATAGATAAATAATCCTCCGAAAGTCCATAATGACCTAGCCATAACACATACTATCATCTGGCCATCTTTGGCCATATCTTCATAGTACACAACCACACAACGATCTGCTTGTGAGAACTCCCAAGCTCCAAATATCTAACACATTCTTCATACCCGATAATCCCACGAGGAATAATTCTATAATTTTTCTGTGTCACATAGTAAAAATCCGAATATCAACAGTTGATCAACCAGACGAGTACCGCAATACCAATGAAGCATCCATAAGTCAATACTCAATGCACCTTCTAAAATATACACTATCCTTAGGCAATACCATGTAGCGATATCATTCATGTCATATGAAACCGTCCATGTTGCCTAAGAATTAATGACCTTTCCTTCAAAACCCAAATGTGACCTTGCACATGCAAATCACAATCCTACACAACACACCGCGTCTATCATGCCATAATATGAAAAATATGAGGATCTCATTATCAACTCTGACACAAGCATAATACACACCCGATTAGCTAGAAGCTTTTCACTTGATCCCATGCAGGAGAAAATCATAACATGTAGCATGCTCCTCATGCTGGTAGGAAATATCCATCTCAAACTGTGGTAGAAACCATCGAGAATTCTTCGAAACCTATTCGCACATAACCAAGCCATCAGAATTGAATCACCCTCACTCAACCAAGCCACGTATGTTACCAAAATCTAAGATCATTTCCACAAAACACCTGTAAGGACTCACCACGTCATAAGTACCCAAAGAACCGATCATATCGATCACCGTGCTGATCCAAGCTACTACCAAGTTGTCCTATCTCTCCAAGCTCCTTCCGAATTACTCTCAAGTCGACACTTCCCCTTGCTAGGTCACCACGATCCTCAACCAAAACTCACCACACGAGTCCCTAACATAAAATCACACTACATTAAGGCCCATAAGCCGTTATATCCCCTCTTAGCACCACAAAGTACCACAATCGAGACACTCACTCTGAATAGACCTCTTGTGAACCTAAGAGTGTTTCTTTTACTTTCCTAATACTGAAATGTAGAATCCATAGTGATATAGAAACAATCTGAGTCCCCACACTATCCGATGCAAATCCCAGATCTTAGCCATATACAAATTCAAAAAATTCTTAATTGCCACATGTAAATCCTAAATCCGTTAGAACCTCTTCAAGAGTCATCCTCTCTACTAAAATCTCAATTGTACCGCCCATATGGGCCGAGTGACTTAGCCCTATTAGCACGAGCAACACCCAAAGAATTAATTCACACCTCTAAGAAACTGAGTGAATCCTACTCCATGCGCACTACATCCTTCACGAATAATAATCAATCATTCAATGATTCTCATATACGCATAAAGTGTAATACATCATGCATCCATAAAGTTCTTGCTTAAGTCATCCTTAAAACAAACATCTGCAAGTCATAACCGATCCACAAGTATGCCTCAGACTGAAACCAATAAAACACATAACCATGCAATCAAATTGTCGATACCAGACTCTCTCACTTGGCTCAAAGCCATAGATCAAGACACGCGATAACTCACAATGCACATACTCTATTACTGCCATAATACTGCCGTGAGGTTCAACTGAATCATTTATAAACTCGTGTAATACAAACCATATAATACTTCAAATTATCTACGCATTTATCCTTGTGACTGTCAGGTCAACCATTACAACTGATCCAACTCAATTCACAGTAATATAACCCACTAGTAGAAAAGAAAGCCTCCACACAACATCATAAGGATCACACATTAATAGATTACCCCGTAGGTGATAACCTACCTGCTTAGCTTCAAGCTGGCTGTCACGCCCCGAAATCCCTCCATCGGGCCGTGATAGCTTCTAACATTGAGCCCGTTAGACAAGCCAATGTATATAAAAACTAGCAAATTAACACAAATTTAATAGGATAAACTAAAAGATTCACTATTTGACGTCGGAATTAAAATGTGGTTTCAAGATAAATAAGGATAACATAATACAACAACACGTAAATTTCCCAAAACCTGGAGTCACAAACTCACGAACCGTTTAAAAGTGCTAAATACAAGTCCGAAAGGAAATACATGTCTGCCTTTGAAACTAAAGGAAAAATAAGACAGAATCGAAGACAAGGGGATAGAAGAGACGCCAAGGCCCACGAACGCCAGCGGGTATACCTTGAAGCCTCTATGATGAGCAGGAAGACACTCCCACTAATGATGTCCTCCGGGTCCGGCCGCGTAATCTGCACAACGTAAAGAAGTGTAGGTGTAGCATCAGTACAACCGACCCCATGTACTGAGTAGTGCCCAGCCTAACCTCGGCGAATTAGTGACGAGGCTAGACCGGACTACCAAATAAACTTGTGAAGTTCAAATAAATAGATATACATATACACAACGGATAAGAATTATAGGGACAAAACAATTAATAAAGGAAGGGGAACATGCTGTGGGGAAATAACAGTCTCATATAGGAAATCTCAATAGGGAAAAGAACGTCAAAGCCAACATATCAATAAGGACAAGAAATCACAAACTTGCACGGCATCACCCTTCGTGCTTTTACTCTCGTCCTCACTATGCGATGTATAATGTAATCAATGTGAATCATGGCAGGACATCACCCTTCATGCTTTTACTCTCTTCCCTCACTGTATTATTAATGAATGTGGTACATAATGGTTCATCGTACGACATGACATCACCCTTCGTTCTTTACACTCTTTCCTCACAATATCAAGTGCGCGACATCACCCTTCATGCTTTAACACTCTTCCTCACCCAAACAGTAATCACAAACAAGGGCAATGAAGTAAACAAAATAGAAATAGAAATCCCGGAAGGGAACAACAACAAAAATCTCAACATCCCGGCAAGGGAGGCAATATCAAACAATGCATGGCATCACCTTTTGTGCTTTACTCTCATTCTCACCAAGACAAGTGCACGACATCACCCTTCATGCTTTAACACTCTTCCTCACCCAAAAAGCAATCACAACCAAGGGCAAGGAAGTAAAAAAAATAGAAATAGAAATCCCGGCAAGGGAACAATAATTCAACAATTAAATCAAGGAAAGGGAAAAATAATTCAACAATTAAATCCCGGCAAGGGACAATCAATTAAAACAATTAAATCCCGGCAAGGGAACAATATCAAAAGCAACAATGACCCGACAAGGGTATATTTCAATAACACTTTCTCTTTCTTTCACTTTAATTTCCGTGATTTATTCTATTACTTGAGCCAATGCTCCAAAGGACACAGTTGTTTCATAAACCTTCATCGTTCGTGTTACAATCTGAGCGATTGCTCCAAAGGATGTAATATCTCATATTTCCTCATTATTCAATTCACAAATTGAGCCAATGCTCCAAAGAATGTAATATCTCAAATTTGCTAATTATTCAATTCACAAGTTGAGCCAATGCTCCAATGACATACTATCTCATATCTCTTCATTATTCAATTCACAATTTGAGCCAATGCTCCAAAGACATACTATCTCATATTTCTTCGTTATTAGTTCCAATTTGATCCCATGCTCCAATAGAGTTTACAGGATACAATTCCCTCCACATATTCTTCACAACATATAGAAATCATCAATTAAACATGCAAATTACCACAAAACCAGAATATTCACAATATAAGGACTCACGGTCATGCTAGACGCCAATGTATAGATACTCGTCACCATGCCTATACATCGTACTCTACAATTAGCAAGTAGGAAACAAGACTCAACTCCTATTCCCTCAACATAAGGTTAGATCGAACACTTACCTCGGATCCGAAGTATAGCAATCAACCCGAAACCACACGTTTGCGACGTGTATCCGACTCCAAATGGCCCAAATCTATTCAAATAAATTTCATATCGTAAATAACATCTCATGCAATTGGTTCTACTATGAAATTCGAGGTTACGACGTGAAATCAGGTGAAATGACCAAAACGCCCCTCAGTCCAGCATACCAGAGTCGGGTAAATTTTAGATTTTCAGAACCCTCGAACCCTCAAGAGTCTAGTAGTGATATAAAAATCTCTCAATTCGAAGGTCAATCACCCACTCAAACCCCAATTTTAGAAAAAACCTAAGTTCTACCCAATTCATCAAATTTCACCCATGAAAATCTTTGATTTTAAGTTGAAAACATGTTAATGATTGAAAAGAAATGAGTAAAAACCACTTACAACTGATTTGGAAGGATCTTGTTCTTTGGAAAAATCGCTTAAGAGTGTTGAGTTTGAGAAAATAGGAAATATGAAGTAAAAACTCGGTTTTTTACAGTGCAGGCCACTGGTTGGCATCGCAATTGCGAACACCCCTGCATGGGAATTGCGAAGAATACATCGCATTTGCGATCACTGTGCAGGAGGAGGGACTTCGCATTTGCGAAGGAAGGATCGCATTTGCGATCACTGTGCAACCAGTGCACCTTCGCATTTGCGATGCTGGCTTCGCATTTGCGAGCACTGCCAGCCAGTGCACTGTTTGCATTTGCGATGCTGGCATCGCATTTGTGAAGCCTGCAGAACAGAACACCAGCAAACTCTAAGTTCAAAAATGCAATTCGTGGCCTATCTGAAACTCACCCGAGCCCTCGGGGCTCCAAACCAAATATACACACTACCTCAAAAACATCCTATGAACTTATCCGTGCGATCAAATTGCCAAAATAACATCATATACATCGAATTAAGCCTCAAAATCCATGAATTCTATCAAGTTTCATAAAACATCAAATTTTTCATTTTAAGTCCGAAACACATCAAACGACATCCGATTTCAACCAAACTTTATAGAAAGTGCTCAAAGCATATATAAGACCTGTACCGGTCGCCAGAACAAAAATAGGGGCCCGATACCATCACTTTCTAATCAAATTTCATTTTCAATTTCCTTAAATATTTTCAGAAAATAATTTTACTCAAAAATTTATTTCTCGGGCTTGGGACCTCGAAATTTGATTTCGGGCATACGCCCGTGTCTCATATTTCCTAGGGACCCTCCGGGACCGTCAAATCACGTGTCCGGCACCCTCCACCCACTTCCATTTTTCCGTGTGCCCAAAAGCCCGCTCGCCCTGTTTTCGCGACGCCAACACACTGGCAGGGGGAGCAGCATGGAAAGCGAGCCTCCACACCCTTCTCCGTGGATCCGTTTACCCAAAATGTTGACCAAAGTCAAATTTATACATTTTAATATCAAATCATAGCAATTATCACAGAATTTCACATTTAAGCTGTTCGGCTACATGCCCGGATTGTACACGCAAATCGAGGCAAATACAAATGTGGTTTTCAAGGCCTCAGAAGTACGGGAAGGGTAATAAAATAGGTGATGACCCTTTGGGTCGTCACATTCTCCACCTCTAAAATAATCGTTCGCCCCCGAACGGACAGAAGAAGGAAGTACCCGAGTTGGGAAATATATGAGGGTAACGGCTCCGCATATCGGACTCGGACTCCCAGGTTGATGCCTCAGGAGGCTGACCTCTCCACTGAACACGAAGAAAGGAAAATCTTGGATCTCAACTGACGAATCTGCCGGTCTAGAATAGCTACCGGCTCCTCCTCATAATATAAGTCCTTGTCCAACTGGACAGTGCTGAAATCTAACACGTGGGCTGGATCACCGTGATACATCTGAAGCATGGACACATGAAAAACTGGATGCACGGCTGATAAGCTAGGCAGAAATGCAAGTCTATAAGCCACCTCTCCCACTCGATCAAGAATCTCAAACGGACCGATGAATCTAGGGCTAAGCTTTCCCTTCTTCCCAAATCTCATCACGCCCTTCATAGGCGACACTCAGAGCAATACTCGCTCACCCACCATGAAAGCCACATCACGAACCTTACGATCTGCATAACTCTTTTTCCTGGACTGAGCTGTACGAAGCCTATCTTGAATGATCCTGACCTTGTCCAAGGTCTCCTGAACCAAATGTATACCCAACAACCGAGCCATTCCCGACTCAAACCATCCAACCAGAGATCGACACCGCCTACCATATAAAGCCTCAAAAGGAGCCATCTAGATACTCGACTGGTAGCTGTTATTGTAGGTAAACTCTGCTAAAGGCAAGAATTGATCCCATGATCCTCTAAAGTCAATAATAGAAGCTCGGAGCATATCCTCCAAAATCTGAATAATCCGATTGGACTGGCCATCCGTCTGAGGATGAAATACTGTGCTCAACTCCACCTGGGTGCCTAAATCTCGCTGAATTGCTCACCAGAAACACGAGGTAAACTGCACGCCCCGGTCCGAAATGATAGATATCGGAACACCTTGAAGGCGAACAATGTCCCGGATATAGATCTCAGCTAACCTTTCGGATGAATAGGAGACTGCCACATGAATGAAATGCGCTGACATGGTCAGCCTATCAACAATGACCCAATCTACATCGAACTCTTATTCCCTCAACCTAAGGTTAGATCGAACACTTACCTCGGGTCCGAAGTATAGCAATCAACCCGAAACCACATGTTTTCCATGAGTATCCGACTCCAAATGGCCCAAATCTATTCAAATAAATTTCATATTGAAAATAACATCTCATGCAATTGGTTCTATTATTAAATTCGAGGTTACAACGCGAAATTAGGTGAAATGACAAAAACACCCCTCATGCCAGCATACCAGAGTCAGGTAAATTTTACATTTTCAGAACCCTTGAATCCTCAAGAGTCTTGTCATATAAAAATCTCTCAATTCGGAGGTCAATCACCCACTCAAACCCCAATTTTAGAAAAAACCTAAATTCTACCCAATTCACCAAAATTCACTCATGAAAATATTTGATTTTAAGTTGAAAACATGTTAATGATTGAAAAGAAATGAGTAAAAACCACTTACAACTGATTTGGAAGAGTCTTGTTCTTTGAAAAAATCGCCTAAGAGTGTTGAGTTTGAGAAAATAGGAAATATGAAGTAAAATCTCGGTTTTGTACAGTGCAGGCCACTGGTTGGCATCGCAATTGGGAACACTCCTGCATGGGAATTGCGAAAAATACTTCGCATTTGCGATCACTGTGCAGGAGGAGGGACTTCGCATTTGCGAAGGAAGGATCGCATTTGTGATCACTGTGCAAACAGTGCATCTTCGCATTTGTGATGCTGGCTTCGCATTTGCGAGCACTGCCAACCAGTGCACTGTTCGCATTTGCGATGCTGGCATCGCATTTGTGATTCCTGCAGAACAGAACACCAGCAGACTCTAAGTTCAAAAATGCAATCTATGGTCTATTCGAAACTCAACCGAGCCCTCGGAGCTCCAAACCAAATATACACACTACCTCAAAAAAATCATATGAACTTATTCGTGCGATCAAATCGCCAAAATAACATCATATACATCGAATTAATCCTCAAAATCCATGAATTCTATCAAGTTTCATAAAACATAAAATTTTCCATTTTAAGTCCGAAACACATCAAACGACGTCCAATTTCAACCAAACTTTATAGAAAGTGCTCAAAGCATATATAAGACCTGTACCAGGCGCCGGAACCAAAATACGGGCCCGATACCATCACTTTCTAATCATATTTCATTTTCAATTTCCTTAAATATTTTTAAAAAACAATTTTACTCAAAAATTGATTTCACGGGCTTGGGACCTCGAAATTCGATTCCAGGCATACGCCCAAGTCCCATATTTTCCTATGGACCCTCCAGGACGGTCAAATCACGGGTCCGTCACCCTCCACCCACTTTAATTTTTCCATGTGCCGAAAAGCCCGCCCGCCCAGTTTTTGCGACGCCAACACACTAGCAGGGGGAGCAGCATGGAAAGCGAGGCTCCACACCCTTCTCCGTGGGCCCGTTTACCCAAGAGGTTGACCAAAGTCAAATTTATTCATTTTAATATAAAATATTAGCATTTTTCACAGAATTTCACATTTAAGCTGTTCGGCTACATGCCCGGATTGTGCACGCAAATCGAGGCAAATACAAATGAGGTTATCAAGGCCTCAGAAGTACGGGATGGGTAATAAAATAGGTGATGACCCTTTGGATCGTCACATTCTCCACCTCTAAAATAATCATTCGCCCTCGAACGGACAGAAGAAGGAAGTACCCGAGTTGGGAAATATATGAGGGTAACGGCTCCGCATATCGGACTCGGACTCCCAGGTCGATGCCTCAGGAGGCTGACCTCTCTAGTGAACATGAACATAAGGGAAACTCTTGGATCTCAACTGACGAATCTGCCGGTCTAGAATAGCTACCGGCTCCTCCTCATAAGATAAGTCCTTGTCCAACTGGACAGTGCTGAAATCTAACACGTGGACTGGATCGCCGTGATACGTCTGAAGCATGGACACATGAAAAACTGGATGCACGGCTGATAAGCTAGGCGGAAATGAAAGTCTATAAGCCACCTCTCCCACTCGATCAAGAATCTCAAACGGACTGATGAATCTAGGGCTAAGCTTTCCCTTCTTCCCAAATCTCATCACGCCCTTCATAGGCGAGACTCGGAGAAATACTCGCTCACCTACCATGAAAGCCACATCTCAAACCTTACGATCTGCATAACTCTTTTGCCTGGATTGAGCTGTACGAAGCCTATCCTGACCTTGTCCAAGGCCTCCTGAACCAAATCTATACCCAACAACCGATCCTTTCCCGGCTCAAACTATCCAACTAGAGATCGACACCGCCTACCATATAAAGCCTCATAAGGAGCCATGTGGATACTCGACTGGTTGCTGTTGTTGTAGGAAAAACCTGCTAAAGGCAAAACAGATCCCATGATCCTCCAAAGTCAATAACACAAGCTCGGAGCATATCCTCCAAAATCTGAATAGTCCTCTTGGACTGCCCATCCGTCTGAGCATGAAATGCTGTGCTCAACTCCACCTAGGTGCCTAAATCTCGCTGAACTACTCACCAGAAACGCGAGGTAAACTGCGCGTCCCGGTCCGAAATGATAGATACCGGCACACCATGAAGTTGAACAATCTCCCGGATATAGATCTCAGTTAACCTTTCGAATGAATAGGAGACTGCCACAGGAATGAAATGCGCTGACTTGGTCAGCCTATCAGCAATGACCCAAGTTGTATCGAATTTCTTTCGGGTGAACGGAAGTCCAGTAACGAAGTCCATAGTGATCCTCTCCCACTTCCACTCGGGAAGCTCAATCCTCTGAAATAAACCACCAGGCCTCTGATGCTCGTACTTAACCTGCTGACAATTCAAACACCACGCCACATATGCCAAAATATCCTTCTTCATTCTAGGCCACTAATAATGCAGCCACAAATCCTGATACTTCTTTGCGGCGCCCGGATGAATAGAGTACAGGGAACTATGGGCCTTCTTTAAAATCAACTCTCGAATCCCATCAACATGGGGCACAGAAACTCGCCCCTGCAATCTCAAAACACCATCATCATCTAAGGTCACCTGCTTGGCACCTCCGCGCTGCATCGTTTCCCTAAGGACACACAAATGGGGATCATGAAACTGCCAATCACGAATACCCTCTAATAATGAAGAACGAGCGACCATACAAGCCAACACTCGACTAGGATCAGAAATATCCAACCTCACAAATCGATTGGCCAAAGCCTGAACATCCAAAGCAAGCGTCCTCTGACTGACCAGAATAAAATCAAGACTGTCCATACTAGCTGACTTCCTACTCAAAGCATCGGCCACCACATTGGCCTTCCCCGATTGATATAAGATAGTAATATTATAATCCTTCAACAGCTCCAACCATCTTCTTTGCCTAAAATTCAACTCCTTTTGCTTAAACAATTACTTAAGACTCTTATGATCCGTGAACACCTCACACGCCACGCCATACAAATAGTGCCTCCAAATCTTCAATGTGTGGACAATGGTTGCCGACTCCAAATCATGCACTGGATAGTTCTTCGCATGAATCTTCAACTGCCTCGAAGCATAAGCAATGACCTTGCCATCCTTCATCAATACTGCACCAAGCCTAATAACGGAAGCATCTCAATAGACTGTATAAGGCCCTAAACCTGTGGGTAAAACCAATACTAGTGCCATAGTCAGAGCTGTCTTGAGCCTCTAAAAGCTTGTCTCACAATCATCCGACCATCTGAACTGGGAACCCTTCTGGGTCAACCTGGTCATCGGGGCTGCAATAGATGAGAACCCCTCCACGAACCGACGAAAATAGCCTGCCAATCCCAAGAAACTCCGAATCTCTATAGCTGATGCTGGTCTAGGCCAGTTCATGACTGCCTCAATCTCCTTCGAGTCAACCTCAATACCCTCTGCTGACACGACATGACCCAGGAATGCAACTGAGCTCAACCAGAACTCACACTTTGAAAACTTTGCATAAAGCTGACTATCCTTTAGAGTCTGAAGAACTACTCTAAGAAGCTGCTACTGCTCCTTCTAACTGCGAGAGTATATCAATATATTGTCAATGAAGACTATCACGAACGAGTCCAAATAAGGCCTGAACACTCAGTTCATCAAGTCCATAAAAGCTGCTGGGGCATTTGTCAACCCAAACGACATGACTAAGAACTGGTAATGCCCGTACCGAGTGCGGAAAGCTGTCTTAGAGACATCGGATGCCCTAATCCTCAGCTGATGGTAGCCAGATCTCAATTCTATCTTCGAAAATACTTTGGCACCCTGAAGCTGATCGATCAAATCATCAATCCTCGGCAGTGGATACTTATTCTTGATTGTAACCTTGTTCAATTGCCGGTAATCAATGCACATCCTCATCGAACCATCCTTTTTCTTCACAAACAATACTGGAGCACCCCAAGGAGAAACGTTGGGCCTAATGAAACTCTTCCCAAGAAAATCCTGCAACTGTTCCTTCAACTCTTTCAACTCTGGCGGGGCCATGCGATATGGCAGAATAGAAATGGGCTGGGTGCCCGGAGCCAGATCAATGCAGAAGTCAATGTCCCTGTTGGGTGGCATCCCCGGCAGGTCTGAAGGGAAAACCTCAGGAAACTCACGAACCACGGGCACCGAATCAATAGAGGGAACCTCAACAGTGGAATCGCGCACATAAGCCAAATAACCCAAACACCCCTTCTCGACCATACGCCGAGCCTTCATGTACGAAATAACACTGCGGGTAGAATGACCAGGAGTTCCCTTCCACTCAAAATGGGGAAAATCTGGCAAGGCGAAGGTCACCGTCTTGGCATGACAATTCAAGATGGCATGATATCGGGAGAACAGTCCATCCCCAGTATAACATCAAAGTCGACCATACCCAAAAGCAACAAATCAACACGGATCTCAAGACCTCGAATCACCACAACACAAGATTGATGGACTCGATCGACCATGATAGAATCACCCACCGGTGTAGATATATAAACAGGAACACTCAGTGGATCACTAGGCATGACCAGGTATGATGCAAAATAAGAGGACACATACGAATACATAGACCCTGGGTCAACCAGCACTGAAGCATCTCTATCACAAACCCGAATAGTACATGTAATGACTACATCTGAAGACTCAGCCTCTGGCCTGGCTGGAAGAGCATAACATCGGTGCTGGGCCCCACCACACTGAACCACATCTCTGGGATGGCCGGCTGCTGGCTGGCCTCCGCCTCTGGCGGCCTGAGCTCCACCTCTATGGCCTCTACCTCCACCTCTCGCACCTCTACCCCCACCTCTAGCTGGCTGGGCATGCTGTGGAACACCTGGTGCCTGTACCAGGGCACGGGAACCACGATGTTGAGAACTACCTGATGCTCGAGGGAAAAATCTCGCAAGGTGACCCGATCACCACAAGTGTAACATGACCTCGGCTACTGAGGGAACTGAATCTGACCCTGTCGACCTGAATGACCACCCCGAAAACCCTGATGCAGTGGTGCACTAATGGGAGCTAGTGGCACACTATAAGGCTGCTGATCAGAATAGTGCGGCTGATAAGCACGACCACCCGAAGTACCATGGGAAACCTAAAGAGCTGAATGAAAAGGTCTGGAAGGATGACCTCTGCCTGAAGAATCACTGCCTCGAGATGAGGCTCCACTGAAACGATCGAAATGACGGGGCCTCTTGTCAACCCCCTGACCACCACCCTCTGACAGAATCATCTCAATCCTCTTGGCCACATTGGCCGCATCCTAGAACGATATGTCTGTTCCTGACTCTCTAGCCATCTGAAGTCTGATAGGCCAGGCCAATCCCTTAATAAATCTCTAAACCCTTTCTCGATCAGTGGGAAGTACCATAAGAGCATGTCGGGCTAGAGTGATGAATCTGGTCTCATACTGAGTGACTGACATAGATCCATGCTGGAGACGCTCAAATTGCCTCCGAAGGTCCTCTCTCTAAGTAATTGGAAGGAACTTCCTCAGAAATACCTCTGAGAACTAAGTCCAAGTCAAAGGTGTAGATCTAGCTGGTCTAGCTAGGCAATAATCTCTCCACCAACTCTTGGTTGCGCCCGATAACCAAAAAGTAGTGAAGTCAACCCCGTTGGACTCCACTATGCCCATGTTCCGAAGAACCTCGTGGCAGCTGTCCAAATAATCCTGGGGGTCCTCTGACGGTGAACCAGTAAAAGTAGCAGTGAGTAACTTAGTGAACCTGTCCAGTCTCCACAAAGCATCTGCTGACATAGCTGCTCCCTCTACTACCAGTGTTGCAATACCCGGCTGAGCTACTCCGGCGGGCTGAGGTGCCGGAGTTTGAAACTGTGGAGCTAGCTGCTCTGGTACGCGGGCGACAGGAGTCTGCCTCCACCAGCCTGAGAGACGGCTGGTGCAGTAGGAAGAAGACCTGCCTGTTCCACACTCTCCATGAGTTCGACTAAACGGACAAGGGCATCCTGAAGCACTGGGGTAGCTATGAGCCCCTCTGGGACCTCAGCTGGTCCAACTGAGACTGCCGGAACTAGGACCTCCTCGTGAGACTTGACCTAAGATTCCTCCACTGGGGCTGCTGCTCTAGGCTGAGCCCGTCCCCGAACTCTAGCATGGCCTCTTCCTCGACCCCGACCACGAGTAGGAGCTGTAGTAGGAGTGACAGGCTGCTGGGCGGAACCAAGGGAAGTACGCATCCTCGCCATCTGCGAGAGAATAGAATAGAAACTCAATCAGTACTCAGAATTCATAGCGCATGATAGAGATGAAAAGAAGTATGGAGTGATCCTAACTTTTGCAGCCTCTAGGGGATAAATACAGACGTCTCCGTACCGATCCCTCAAACTCTACCAAGTTGTCCGTGAGTTGTGAGACCTAAGTAACCTAGTGCTCTGATACCAAATTTTCACGCCCCGAAATCCCTCCATCGGGCTGTGATGGCGTCTAACGTTGAACCCGCTACACAAACCAACGTATATAAATAAACTATCAAATTAACACCAATTTAATAGGATAAACTAAAAGATTCACTATTTGACAGCGGAATTAAAATGTGGTTTCAAGCTAAATAAGGATAACATAATACAACAACGTGTAAATTTCCCAAAACCTGGAGTCACAAACTTACGAACTGTCTAAGAGTGCTAAATACAAGTCCGAAAGGAAATACATGTCTGCCTTTGAAACTAAAGGAAAAACAAGACATAATCGAAGACAACGGGATAGAAGAGACGCCAAGGCCCACGAACGCCAGCGGGTATACCTTGAAGCTTCTATGATGAGCTGGAAGACACTCCCACTAATGATGTCCTCCGGGTCCGTCCGCGTAATCTGCACAACATAAAGAAGTGCAGGTGTAGCATCAGTACCACTGACCCCATGTACTGAGTAAGTGCCCAGCATAACTTTGGCGAAGTAGTGACGAGGCTAGAACCGGACTACCAAATAAACCTGTGCAGTTCAGATAAATAGATATACATATATACAACTGATAAGAAATATAAGGAGAAAATAATTAATAAAGGAAGGGGAACATGATGTGGGGACATAACAGTCTCATATAGGAAATCTCAATAGGGAAAAGAACGTCAAAGCCAGCATATCAATAAGGACAAGAAATCACAAACTTGCACGGCATCACCCTTCGTGCTTTTACTCTCGTCCTCACTATGCGATGTATAATGTATACAATGTGAATCATGGCATGGCATCACCCTTCATGCTTTTACTATCTTCCCTCACTGTATAATCAATGAATGTGGTACATAATGGATTATCGTATGGCACGACATCACCCTTCGTGCTTTACACTTTTTCCTCACAATATCAAGTGTGCGACATCACCCTTCGTTCTTTAACACTCTTCCTCACCCAAACAACAATCACAAACAAGGGAAAGGAAGTAAACAGAATAGAAATAGAAATCCCGGCAAGGGAACAACAACAGAAATCTCAACATCCCCGCAAGGGAGACAATATTAAACAATGCATGGCATCATCCTTCGTGCTTTACTCTCATTCTCACCAAGACAAGTGCACGACATCACCCTTCGTGCTTTAACACTATTCCTCACCCAAACAGCAATCACAACCAAGGGCAAGGAAGTAAACAAAATAGAAATAGAAATCACGGCAAGGGAACAATAATTCAACAATTAAATCCTGGCGAGTGAACAATATCAAAAGCATTAATGATCCGGCAAGGGTATATTTCAATAACACTTTCTCTTTCTTTCACTTTCATTTCCGTGATTTATTCTCTTACTTGAGCCAATGCTCCAAAGGAAACAATTGTTTCATAATCCTTCATCATTCGTGTTACAATCTGAGCCAATGCTCCAAAGGATGTAATATCTCATATTACCTCATTATTCAATTCACAAATTGAGCCAATGCTCCAAAGGATGTAATATCTCATATTTTCTCATTATTCAATTCACAAATTGAGCCAATGCTCCAAAGAATGTAATATCTCATATTTCATCATTATTCAATTCACAAGTTGAGCCAATGCTCCAAAGACATACTATCTCATATCTTTTCATTATTCAATTCACAATAAGAGCCAATGCTCTAAAGACATACTATCTCATATTTCCTCATTATTCAATTCACAATTTGAGCCAATGCTCCAAAGACATACTATCTCATATTTCTTCGTTATTCGTTACAATTTGAGCCAATGCTCCAACAGAGTTTACAGGATACAATTCCCTCAACATATTCTTCACAACACATAGAAATCATCAATTAAACATTGAAATTACCACAAGACCAGAATATTCACAATATAAGGACTCACGGTCATGTTAGACGCCAATGTATAGATACTCGTCACCATGCCTATACATCGTACTCTACAATTAGCAAGTAGGAAACAAGACTCAACTCCTATTCCCTCAACATAAGGTTAGATCGAACACTTACCTCGGATCCAAAGTATAGCAATCAACCCGAAACCACACGTTTGCGACGTGTATCCGACTCCAAATGGCCCAAATCTATTCAAATAAATTTGATATCGTAAATAACATCTCATGCAATTGGTTCTACTATTAAATTCGAGGTTACGGCGCGAAACTAGGTGAAATGACCAAAGCGCCCCTCAGGCCAGCATACTGGAGTTGGTTAAATTTTGTATTTTCAGAACGCTCGAACCCTCACGAGTCTATTCATATAAAAATCTCTCAATTTGGAGGTCAATCACCCACTCAAACCCCAATTTTAGAAAAAACCTAAGTTCTACCCAATTCACCAAATTTCACCCATGAAAATCTTTGATTTTAAGTCGAAAACATGTTAATGATTGAAAAGAAATGAGTAAAAATCACTTACCACTTATTTGGAAGAGTCTTATTCTTTAGAAAAATCGCCTAGGAGTGTTGAGTTTGAGAAAATAGGAAATATGAAGTAAAAACTTGGTTTTGTACAGTGCAGGCCATTGGTTGGCATCGCAATTGCGAACACCCCTACATGGAAATTGCGAAGAATACTTCGCATTTGCGATCACTGTGCAGGAGGAGGGACTTTGCATTTGCGAAGGAAGGATCGCATTTGCGATCACTGTGCAACCAGTGCACCTTCGCATTTGCGATGCTGGCTTCGCATTTGCGAGCACTGCCAGCCAGTGCACTGTTCGCATTTGCGATGCTGGCATCGCATTTGTGAAGCCTGCAGAACAGAACAGCAGCAGACTGTAAGTTCAAAAATGCAATCCGTGGCCTATCCGAAACTCACCCGAGCCCTGGGGGCTCTAAACCAAATATACAAACTACCTCAAAAACATCCTATGAACTTATCCGTGCGATCAAACCGCCAAAATAACATCATATACATCGAATTAAGCTCAAAATCCATGAATTCTATCAAGTTTCATAAAACATCAAATTCTCTATTTTATGTCTGAAACACATCAAACGACACCCGATTTCAACCAAACCTTACAAAAAGTGCTCAAAGCATATATAAGACCTGTATCGGGTGCCGGAACCAAAATACGGGCCCGATACCATCAATATCTAATCAAATTTCATTTTCAATTTCCTTAAATATTTTCAGAAAATAATTTTACTCAAAAATTCATTTCTCGAGCTTGGGACCTCGGAATTCAATTCCAGGAATACGCCCAAGTCCTATATTTTCCTACGGACCCTCCGGTACCGTCAAATCATGGGCCCGATTCCGTTTACCCAAAATGTTGACCAAAGTCAAATTTATTCATTTAAATATCAAATCTTAGCGTTTTTCATAAAATTTCATATTTAAGCTGTCCGGCTACACGCCCGGACTATGTAGGCAAATCGAGGGAATATAAATGAGGTTTTCAAGGCCTCGGAAGTACGAGATGGGTAATAAAATAGGTGATGACTTTGGGTCGTCACACTGACATCTCTCTATACCCTTTCACAACAACAACTACTACGCAATCACTAATCTTCCTGAGTTTGAACTCATCAATAAGACATGAGAACCTAATTCGTTCAACAATTAAGCAACATGAAATATCCTTCAATACACTCAACACTCGAGACTATACGTCACATCAAGACAGAAATCAAGCACCCAATAGTCCTTTTACATCCCAAGCAAGCTCTTCTCGTCATATTCAACCATCTAAACACATACTGTGGTCACGTGATACTCATCATATAGCCAATTCAACCAATCATCGAGCCACAAATTCCACTAATAGGGACATTACCAGACTTATAAGTCCAAAAACATGTGCCCACATAACCGAAATGCCCGTGCTGAAACTACAGTCAAACCCCTGCCTCAAGTCCTCCAGACTGGTCCATCATTAGCACATTGAAACCAAATCTCGCACCTCACCCATGGAACCACAAACTGTCAATGAAAAGTCGATACCGAGCGCTCACATGCACATACGAGGGATTGGAAGGAATTAAAAGAGTTATGCTCAAAGATAAATAAATGTTTAAAGATAAGGAAAGAAAGATAGGAAATTTATCCTAAATGCCCTGTAGCCTCTCAAAGATAGGTAGTCATGATGGCACCTAACGCAACCCACTAGGTAAGAAAATTAATAATAAATCAATTCCAATGAAATTTGATAGGACAGTAATAATGAAATAACTGAGCTTTTATACAAAATCACAAGGACCGGTAGTACAAATCATGAGCTTCTTAGATTTAGAATTTACAAAGCTGGATTGAAATAAAGTACATCATATGTTAGATATGTACATGAACAGATTAAAATTTTAAAGCTACCAATATCAAGAGGCAGCTATAACCGGAACACAGGTACATTTTCAATCCAGCTCCCGACGTACACATCAACATCAATATTTAACATCTGCACTGAAGGTGCAGAAGTGTAGTATGAGTACAACCGACCCTATATACTCAATAAGTAACAAACCTAACCTTAGATTGAATGTAGTGACGAGCTGGAACAAAGGTCAGAGTCCTACAACAATAGCCAACAACAGTTCATAACAACATAATGAAGTGATAAACGATTAACTCAGCTATATAATGTTCGGCTCATTCACGGTTTTGAAAATAGGCATGCTTTTCAAGTATATCAGTGAAAACCCAATTCTTTTACCGAAATCACTAAAATATGAGTGATTTGTAAAACTGTGATTTTTTCCCAAAATTTTCAATAGGTAAGTGTTTCATTTTCAAATGGTATGAGTAAAATACATCTCTATGCCTACATATTAATGTGTATGTGAACTCATGAATGACGCTATACCGTACATCATGAGGAAAATACATCTTTATGACTTTATGTCAAGTGTGCATGTCGAATGCAATGCAACTCAGTGATAAAATCATATGCATACACTCAGAGTACTCAATCTCACTGTATCGAACTTTCCACTCATCATGCTCAATCACTCAACACACTCACTCACTCAGCATTGTACAGGGCAGATCCAGCCCAAATAAACCAATTACAACTGCGCTCACTGCGGGTGTGCAGAATCCAAAGGGGCAAATCCTATCCAAGTGCTATAATAATCCAATCATGGCATGAATCAATAAAGACTGATGCAGCGTGCAACCCGATCCCGTCATAAATCAATAATACATGCCAGATCTAGCCCAAGAAGGCATGCAACCCGATCCCATCAATACCACTCATAATCCGGCCCCAACTCAGTCATCAATCAATCCAGTATCTCGAGCTCATAATGTCACAAAAATCAGCCAAAATGATGTTATGATGCATCAATAAATAGCCACAGACTGAGATACGATGTGCAAATGAACGAGAATGACTGAGTTTGTAACTGCAATTTAAGCGAATAACTCACAACAGATATGACCTCAGTGGGTCCCGAAAGAATAAGAATATAGCCTAAACATGGTTTCTAACATGGATCACATCTCAATTACTCTAGCACGTATATATTTCATGGATAAAAACAAGATTAGGTAATTAAAGAATCAATCAAGTCATAATTAACACGTTACACGCCCACACGCCCGTCATCTAGCATGTGCGTCACCTTAACACCAAATAAATATAACGTATATTCAGGGGTTCATACCCTCAACACCAAGTTTAGAAGTGTTACTTGCCTCAAACAAGCCAAATCCATTACCGAGCAAGCCAAACGATACTCCGAAAGTGCCATCCCGCACGTACCGACCTCCGAACGGTTTGAAACGAACCAAAATCAACTCAAATACATCAAATAATGACGAAGGAAACAATTCCAAATGATAAAGGTCAAATCTTTAATCAAAACCCTGAAGCCAACCAAAAAGTCAAACCCGAGATCGTGCCTAGGAACCTGATGAAGCTCACAAAATCTGACAACTTATTCTATTACTAGTCCAACCATACTAGTATCACTCCAATCTGACTCCAAATCAAAGCTCAAAGCCCAAAAATTCACTTTATGAAACTTCACACAAAACCCCCCAATTTTCTCTTAAAATTCATAATGCAATTACTAAAACGAAGATAAATTCATGAAATATAATCAAAACCGAATATAAGCACTTACCCCAATCCTTGCGATGAAATTTTCCTCCAAAATCGCTCAAATCCGAGCTCCCCAACTCAAAAAGTGAATAAAATAGCCAAGCCCTTGATAAATAGCTTCTGCCAAGGCATCATTGCATCTGCAACACACTTAGCCACTTCTACGACGTCATTTTAATTCTACTTCTAAGGATAAGCACTAGAGAAATGTCCCTCGCACATGTGGAAAAAATCTGCTCTTACGACATCGCAGGTACGACACTTGAACGCACATCTGTGCAAACGTCCGCTCCTAAGCTCACGATCTCGCTTCTGTGCGCACGCGGGTGCAATAAAAATTCTGCTTCTACGGAGGTCGCCCAACTCAGCCTTCTTCATAGGTGCAACCATAATTCCATTTTTTCAACCACCGCACCTGCACAAAACAAACCGCAAGTGCGATCACACCAAATCTTGCCAAAAACCAGCCTAAACCATAATTTTCAAAATGATCAGAATCATGTCTGAAACTCTCCCGAGCCTCTCGGGACCCTGTCTGAATATACCAACAAGTTCCATATCATAACACAGCCTTACTCGAGGCCTCAAATCACATATAATAATATCAAAACGATGAACCACACCTCGAATTAAACTCAATGAACTTTGAATGTTTCAACTTCCAAAACTCGTGATGAAACATATTAAATCAACTTGGAATGAGTTCAAATGTTGAACACAAGTCCCAAATGACATAGCAAAGCTATTGAAATTTCTCGACCACAATTCGAACCTGATATCATCAAAGTCAACTCCCGGTCAAACTAATGCACTTTTCCAACCTTCAAATTTCTAACTTTCGCCAATTAGTGCCGAAACCTTCTAGAAATGTAACAGTCCAATCGGTTGTTTTGAGAGTTGTAGGCATGTTACCCCATTTACTGCTCGTTCCCTACTTAATTTTTGTTATGTACTTGACAAAGTAGTTGGTTCGGGTCCGAAGAAGTTTCAGATTGAGACACTTAGTCTCAAGGTTGGAAGCTTAAGTTAAAAAGGTTGGGAGGATGTTGATTTTTTGTGTAAATGGCTCCGGAATAAAGTTTCTATGATTCCGTTAGTTCCGTTGGGTGATATTGGACTTAGGAGCGTGTACGGATTGTGATTTGGAGGTTTGTAATTGAATTAGGCTTGAAATGGCGAAAGTTGGAAATTTAGAAGTTTGGCCGAGAGTGGACTTTGTGGTTACCAGGCTCAGATTGGGGTTCCGAGAGTTGGAAAAGGTATGTTGTGTCGTTTTTGACTTATGTGCAAATTTTTGGGTCAATTGGACGTGATTTGATAGGTTTCATCATCAAATGTAAAAGTGTTCAAAAGTTTATTAGGCGTGAGTCGATGTGCGATTCATGGTTTTAGCGTTGTTTGATTTGATTTGAAGGATCTACTAAGTTTCTAATGTTTTAAGACTTGGTGGTATATTTGGTTGAGGTTCCAAGGGCCTTAGGTGAAGCTCGTATGATTATTAGATCAAATTGGAGTTAAAAGGGGTGTTGTAGTTGAAGTCTTCTGGTGCAATCGCACTTGCGGAGCTTTGGTCGTAGGTGCGAGCTTGCAGGTCTGAGTTGGGAAGTGTAGATTCAGCGAGGAGTGAGGAATCTTGTGGTCTTAAGTGCGACATTGTCCGCACATGCATGGTCGCAAATGCGGAGAGGTTGAGCGCATAAACGAGGGGTCAACGTAGGAGCGGGAAGATGGTCGCAGTGCATTTGCACAGAAGCGGAGTGTTTCCGTAGGTTCGAAGTCTTGGTTCCAATGATTCACCGTAGAAGTGGAAGGATCGTCACTTTTGCGACACCGCAAATGCGGTTAAGTTGTTGCAAGTGCGGAAAGACTCAACAGAGTATTAAAATTGAGGGTTTTGTGATTTTATTCATTTTTAAGATTCCAAGCTCAGGATTGGGCAATTCTTTAGAGGGATTTTGAAGGGATCATTGTGGTAAGTCACTTGTGGTTAAATTTATTCAGTAATTATGTTTTTCCATAGAATTTCCCACCTAGATTGTGTGGTTTTGAGGTGTAATTTTGGCAGTTGAGGCTAAGGATTTGGAGAGTTTAAATTGTGGATTTGGGTATCAAATTGGTGTGAGATTTTGATAAATTTGTTATAGTTAGATTCGTGGTTGGATGGACTTTCGGATTTTGTGACTTTTATCGAATTTTGAGCGGTGGGTCTGGGGTCCAACTTTTTATTTGACATTTTGACTTTTGATTAGGAACTTAGTGTTTTTATGGAATTGATTCCCTTGGTTCGTGTTGATTGTATTGGATTGTTTATGGCTAGATTCGAGGCATCCAGAGGCCGTTTTGCGAGGCAACGGCTTATTGATGTAGAGATTTGCATAGTTTGAGGTAAGTAGTACTTCTAAGCTTGGTTCTGAGGCTATGAAACCCAAAATTTCATGCTATGTGATTTATGTTGTGGTGACATGCATGCTAGGTGATGGGCGTGTGGGCGTGTTGATCACGCCCAACTATGCCTTATAAAAAGGACTAAGTGGTCGCTGCAAATATAATATGTTCTAAGAGTCCAGAGTTGAATCCCCCAGAGAACTAAGGTTTCTCCATAATTGTTCAATAATGATAAGAATATATGCTCGAATAAATTTCTAAGTCATAAAGATTAAGATTCTTATATCTAAATAATTAACTAAGAAACTAAAGCAGTAAATTAACAACTAAAGATACTAAGGTTTGTGATTAAATTTAGGAGGTCTAGATTAAATTTAGGATGATAGTTAAGAACAAACGAAGAATCGAGTAGGTCTATTGCACACTGTCTAGTAAAATGCACATAACTTTTCCTTCAGAACTCCATTTGCGCTCCACAATATGTGGTTGGAAAATTCAAAGGGCTACAACTTTCATGTTTTATGTTTTTCCAAATTTCAAACATAACAGGGTGAAGAGCGCACGGAAAGTGCACGGCCGCGCATTGACCGTGAAAATGGGGCAGAAAGTGTGAAATGTGCGCGGCCAGGTGCGCACACACCCTTCCAGGTGTGCGGTCGCGCACGTTATTGTGACGACCAGGTCGGTCGTATTAAGAATTAACGCCCCGATATCCTGTTAGCTATTTGCCCCAAGCCTATTTCTGCTTAATTAAATTGTTGGGATGTTTGGTTTTAAACTTTTGTAGAGTTTTGGGATATTTAGTCCCTAAATGAGAGCTTAGGTGTTGTAAAGTTGCCTGTAGTCAGAGCAGTGTGAAGACGGCCTCAGAATGGAAATCCGATGGTTCCGTTAGCTCCGTTAGGTAATTTCTGGGTTGGGAGCGTGTTCCGAATGTATTTTGGAAGTCTATAGCTCATTTAAGATTGAAATGCCGAAGTTTGAATTTTTGGAGTTTCCGGTCCGATAGTGAATTTTTGATCCGAGGGTCGGAATGGAAGTCCGGAAGTTGAAGTAGTTCCTTCATGTCATTTGGGATGTGTGTGAAAACTTTGAGGTCATTCGGATAAGTTTAGACGTGTTTCGGCGTCGGATGTGAATTCTAGAATTTTCCTAAGTTTCTAGGCTTGAACCTATGCATGATCGTTGAGTTTGATGTTACGAGACATGTTTTTAAGGCTCGATCTAGTTCAAATGAGGTGTTAGTGTTGGTTGGTTGTTTTGGTTGAGGTCCTGGGGGCCCCGGGGTTGTTTCAGATGCTTAACGGGTGGAATATGGGAAATTTGCTGCTGCTGAACTAGGCTCTTCTAGTGTCTTCGCACCTGCGAGGGTTTTTCCACAGTTGCGAACTCGCAGGAGCATGGGGCTTGGTCGCAGGTGCGATAGGGGGGTAATTAGGCCAGTGGTCGTAGGTGCGACCTGGGTTCCGCAGGCGCGACCAAACGACCGCAGGTGCGGCCCCAGTGCTATGTAAATGACTTCCGCAATTGCGATGATTTTTTTGCAGGTGCGGTACCGCATGTGCGGTGATTGGGACCGCAGGTGAGAGATCCCTGTATGTTTTATTCAAAAAATTCGAGGGTTTATTTTATAAGTCTAAGAAATCGTGTAAGAGCTCGAAAATTGACGATATTCAGTGGGTTTTGAAGAGAAGGATCATAGGTAACGTTTTCTAATCCTAATTCATTGTTAGACCATTATTTCCCGTTGTTTTCTTTAGTTTAATTATAAAAAATGGGGGGAAACCATAGGAAATTGATGAGATTTTCCTAACCCGAAATTCTGAAAAATTGTGGAGTTTTTGGCATCGGATTCCGATTGTTTCTGGTTAAATGAGTTCGTCAAGGAATGGGTGTCCGGAAAATATAACTTTTACCCGATTCCGAGTCGTGGGCCCGAGGGTCGTTTTGGTCATTTTACATAATTTCACGCCTTAGCTTGAATTAAATAGTATGATCAGTTGCATGAGATGTTATTTACGATATGTAATTGAATTGTATAGATTTGGGCCATTTGGAGTCGGATACTCGTGGAAAACGTGTGGTTTCAAGTTGATTTTGAGCCGGTTCGAGGTAAGTGGCTTGTCTAATTTTGTGTGGGGGACCATTCCCCTTAGGATGTGATATTCGGTAATTGAATGCCTTGTACGTGAGGTGACAAGCGCGTACTTGTGCTAATTTTTGAAAAATTCGGTTTTACTTTAAATATTTAGACCGAATTTCTTTCTTACCTGTTTTATTTTAATTGCG
This sequence comes from Nicotiana knightiana, assembly GCA_005239525.1. Lineage (NCBI taxonomy): Eukaryota > Viridiplantae > Streptophyta > Magnoliopsida > Solanales > Solanaceae > Nicotiana > Nicotiana knightiana. The sequence goes on from ML393313.1 coordinate 79,874, forward strand.
ACCATAGTCTATGTTATCTTAGAAAATCATGCCTAGTGGCGCCAAATTGCCTATTCGCTTAAATTGCTTTAATTGTACTACATGAAGCGTGTTAGGCTAGAATTACTTGTTGCCTTGTATTTTTTCACTCTAAATTAGGATGTCTTCTTGCTGCGGCTGCATATATACTTTGGGACTACGGACTGTATCCTGGGAGATCCCCCTGCATATTTACTTTGGGAATACGGGACGGTACCCCGGGAGATCCCCTGCATACTTACTTTGGGACTACGGGACGGTATCCTTGGAGATCCTTCAGATATACGTATGATGGACTAGGGGACGGTATCCCGGGAGATCCTTCGGATACAAATATGATGGACTACGAGACAGTATCCCGGGAGATCCTTCGGATATACATATGATGGACTATCGGACGGTATCCTGGAGATACTTCGGATATACATATGATAGACTACGGGACGGTATCCCGGGAGATCCTTCGAATATACATATGATGGACTACGGGAAGGTATCCCGGGAGATCCTTCGGATATACATATGATGGACTACAGGACGGTATCCCGGGAGATCCTTCGGATATATATATGATGGAATACGGGGCGGTATCCTGGGAGATCCTTCGGATATACATATGATGGACTACGGGACGGTATCCCGGGAGATCCTTCGAATATACATATGATGGACTACGGGACAGTCCCAGGAGATCCTTCGGATATACATATGATTGACTATGGGACGGTATCCCGGGAGATCCACTGGAAATTTGGGAAAAGGACTACAAGACGGTATCCTGGGAGATCCTCATTGTTACCATTGTTATTATGCTGCACATATTTTGGGTTTTCTTTGTTCTTGTGTTTAGTTATTGCCTTGTTTGACCTGTCTTATTTCACTGCTATACTCATTATTACCGCCTGTTTTCATACTGTAAATTCCTATTATATTGTTTGACCTCAGTAGGGCCTGACCTTCTTCGTCAATACCCGACCAAGGTTAGTAGGCTTGGCACTTACTGAGTACCGCTGTGGTGTACTCATGCCTTTTCCTGCACATGTTTTTCATGTTCAGATCCAGGTACCTCCACTCAGGCGCACTATCCCCGAGGTTTAGAGATACAACAGAGACTTCGAGGTATATCTGCCGCGTCCGCAGACCAGGAGTCTCTATCTTATTCCAGCTTTTTGTGAAACGTTTATCCTTCCTTACAGTTGTATATATATTCTGGAGTTAGAGCAGTGTATTATATTCTGTTAGCCTGTGGTTCCCGTGAGTTTCCGGGTTTTGGGGTGATGTTGTAGACTTTCGTATTATTTTGGGTTGTATATGCCAAGTGGCATTCATATACAGTCTTCCTTTTAGATTGTTCAACTTTCTTTTACTTAATTATTTCCGCAAGTTATGTTGATATTCCGCATTGCTAGGCTTACCTAGTCATAGGAACTAGGTGCCGTCACGACATGTTCACGGAGGGCGAACTGGGGTCGTGACAATTTGTTATCAGAGCTCTAGGGTCATAGGTGTCATGGAACACATGCTAGTTTATTAGAGTCTCGCTGATCGGTACAGAGACTTCTATATTTGTATACGAGAGGCTGTGTAACTGTTTAGGAAAAATCTTCACTTCATTGAATTCCTTGTCGTGCAATATCTTTTGACATCAATTCTAAAACCTCTGCTTTCTAGTTTCTCACAAATGGTGAGGACACGTGCTACTCGGGACGATCAGGCACCCGTGCCCCCTACAGCAGCCGCCAGAGGCCGGGGCCAAGGTAGAGGTCGAGGACGCACACGTGGTGCGGCAAGAGCACCTGCACCAGCTACCACCGAGGTACCACCAGCAGATCCAGCAAAAGTCTGGGCACCTGACACGCCTACAGCTACTACTACTCCAGCCCTTCAGGAGACTTTGGCACAATTTTTGAGCATGTTTGGTACATTGATCCAGGCGGGATTTACTCGGGTTGTACTGACTACTTCACTGATCGGGGGAGGGACCCAGGCTCTCGCGGCCCCCACTCCAGAGCAGCAAGTTCCCATTGGTCAGGTTCCAGGTGTCATGGCGACACATGCATGTGGTCCCAATTCAGCGGGTGGTGAGGACCTCTCGCCGAGTAGGGGAAATGTGGGTCCGGGAGAGAGATGACAAACGAGGTCGGGAGGGAGAGTACAAAGGAGTGAGCAGACCTAGTAGATTGGGGAGACCTGATGGCCCTTATTTTGGGGGAAGAGTACGACGTGGTAGAGGTTTTGTGGGCCAGCCAGCTCAGCTTGCATCTCAGATTTTACACCCGGTTTCATGTGTTCAGGGGTCTCGGAGTACCCGTACTGCACAGTTTCCACCCCCACGTCGGTCACAAGGTTGCTTTGAGTGTGGTGACACCCGCCATATGGTTAGGGACTGCCCCAAACATGGTAGGGGTGCATCTTCACAGACTTTTCAGCTACAACGTGCTCAGCAGAGTTCTCAGGCTATGGTTACAACCCCAATTGTTACGCTACCTAACCTTGCCGAGGTTGTTGCCTCTGGTTCTCTCATCACATGTATTCTCATGGTTTGTTATAGAGGTGTACCGATTCTGTTCGATCTAGGTACGCTTATTCTTATGTGCCTTCTTATTTTTGCTCCGCATTTGAGTGTACCTCGGGATTTCCTTGAGTTTTCTTGTTTATGTTTCTACTCCTGTGGGAGATTCTCTTGTTGTGGACCGCGTTTATCGGTCGTGTTTGGTTACTATTTGTGGTTTTGAGACCAGTGCGGATTTCTTGTTACTCGATATGGTGGATTTTGATATTATCTTGGGCATGGACTGGTTGTCACCCCATTATGCTATTCTTGATTGTCACGCTAAGACCGTGACGCTGGCTATGCCAGGTTTTCCACATTTTGAGTGGAGTGGTACTTTATATCACACTCCCAGTAGAGTTATCTCTTTTCTTACAGATCAACATATGGTTGAGAAGGGGTGTGCCACGTATTTGGCTTATGTGAGAGATGTCAGTGTTGATACCCTTTCTATTGATTCAGTTCCAGTGGTACAGGATTATCCCGATGTGTTTCCAGCTGATCTTCCGGGCATGCCGCCCGATAGAGACATTGATTTTGGCATTGATTTATTGCCGGGCACTCAGCCCATTTCCATTCCTCCTTACCGTATGGCTCCTCCTGAGTTGAAGGAGTTGAAGGATCAGTTACAAGAATTGCTTGATAAGGGTTTTATTCGACCTAGTGTTTCACCTTGGGGTGCTTCTGTCTTATTTGTGAAAAAGAAAGATGGTTCTATGCGCATGTGTATTGTATTATCGCCAGTTGAACAGGGTTACAGTAAAGAACCGTTATCCCTTGCCTCGTATTGATGATCTATTTGACCAGCTTCACGGCGCACATGTATTTTCTAAGATTGATTTGCGCTCAGGTTACCATAAGTTGAAGATTCGGGAGCCGGATATCCCGAAGATATCTTTCAGGACCCGGTATGACAGTTATGTCATTCGGGCTGACTAATGCCCCCGCAGCATTTATGCATTTGATGCACAGTGTTTTCAGGCCACATCTCGACTTGTTCGTCATTGTTTTTATGGATGATATTATTATCTACTCCCGGAGTTGGGAAGATCACGAGAAGCACCTGAGGACAGTGCTTCAGACCTTGAGAGAGAAGTAGTTGTATGCAAAGTTCTCAAAATATGAGTTTTGGTTGAGTTCTGTGGCATTCTTAGGACACATGGTATCGAGTGAGGGAATTCGAGTGGATCCGAAGAAGGTAGAGGTCATGTAGAGTTATCCCAGTCGTCCTCAATTACAGATATTCATAGTTTCCTTGGCTTGACGGGTTACTACCGCTGTTTTATGGAGGGATTTTCATCGATTGCAGCCCCTATGACTAGATTGACCCAGAAGGGTGCTCCATTTCAGTGGACAGAGAAGTGTGAGGAGAGCTTTCAGAAGCTCAAGACAGCTTTGACTATAGCCATAATCTTGATATTGCCTACTGGTTCGGGGTCTTATACAGTTTATTGTGATGCCTCGTGAGTTGGCGTTGGAGCGGTGTTGATGCAGGACGATAGGGTGATTTCCTATGCGTCCAGACAGTTGAACATACATGAGAAGAATTACCCTATCCATGACCTTAAGTTAGCTGCCATTGTTCATGCCTTGAAGATCTAGGGTCATTATTTGTATAGTGATGCCAGAGATGTGACCATTGGAGATGATGGGGTATTGAGGATGCAGGGCTGAATTTGTGTGCCCAATGTTGATGGGCTTCAGGAGTTGAGTTTGGCAGAGGCCCATAGTTAGTGGTATTCCATCCATCCGGGTACTGCGAAGATGTATCAACATTTGAGGCAGCACTATTGGTGGCGAAGAATGAAGAAGGATATAGCAGAGTTTGTAGCCAAATGCCTCAATTGTCAGCAGGTCAAATGTGAGCATCAGAGAGCGGGAGGGTTACTTCAGCAGATTGATCTTCTAGAGTAGAAGTGGGAGTGGATCACCATGGACTTTGTGGTTGGACTTCCTCGGACTTTAAGGAAGCATGATGTTATTTGGGTGATTGTTGATCGGATGACTAAATCAGCCCATTTCATTCTGGTGCTGACTACTTATTCATCGGAGCGGTTGGCGGAGATATATATTCGGGAGATCGTTCGTATGCATGGTATTCCAGTTTCTATTATTTCAAAAAGAGGTATTCAGTTTACTTCACGGTTTTGGAGATCCGTTCAGCAGGAGCAGGGTGGAGTTGAGCACAGTATATCACCCCCAGATGGACGGACAATCCGAGCGCACTATTCAGATTCTTGAGGAATGCTCCATGCATGTGTGATTGAGTTTGGAGGGTCTTGGGATTAGTTCTTTCCCTTGGCAGAGTTTGCTTACAATAACAATTATCAATCCAACATTCAGATGGCGCCGTATGAGGCTTTATATGGTAGGAGGTGCAGATCTCCAGTGGGTTGGTTTGAGCCGGGTGAGGCCAGGCTATTGGGCACAGAGTTGGTTCAGGATGCATTGGATAAAGTCAAGGTGATTCGGGATAGACTCCTTACAACCCAGTCCAGACAGAAGAGTTACGCAGATCGAAAGGTTCGTGATGTTTCATATATGGTCGGAGAGGGGGTTTTGCTTCGGGTTTCGCCTATGAAGGGTGTTATGAGATTTGGGATGAAAGAGAAGTTGAGTCCGTCGTTTATTGACCCTTTCGAGTTACTGAGGCGTGTTGGGGAGGTTGCTTATGAGCTTGCCTTACCTCCTAGCTTGGAAGGAGTTCATTTGATATTTCATGTTTCGATGCTCCGGAGGTATCACGGTGACCCGTCTCATGTCTTGGATTTCAGCTCAGTCCATTTGGACAAGGATCTATCATATGTTGAGGAGCCTGTAGCTATTTTGGACAGGCATGTCAGAAAGCTCAGGTCGAAGAACATTGCTTCAGTAAAGGTTCAGTGGCGGGGTCAACCGGCCGAGGAGGCGACCTGGGAGACCGAGCAGTATATACGCAACAGTTACCCTCACCTTTTCTTTTCTTCAGGTATGTCTTTATGATCGTTCGAGGACGAACGAATTTTTAAGTGTAGGAGGATGTGACGACCCAGTTGGTCGTCTTAGGAATTAATGCCTCGATCCCCTGTTAAATTTTTTCCCAAAGCCTATTTCTACTTAATTGAATTGACGGGACGTTCGGTTTTAAAGTTTCAGAGAGTTTTTTGATATTTAGTCCCTAAATGAGAGCTTAAGTGTTGGAAAGTTGCCTGTAGTCGGAGCAGTGTGAAGACGGTCTCGGAATGGAAATCCGATGGTTCCTTTAGCTCCGTTAGGTGATTTCGAGGTTGGGTGCATGTTCGAAATGTGTTTTGGAAGTTTGTAGCTCATTTAGGCTTGAAATGCCGAAGTTTGAATTTTTGGAGTTTCCGGTCCGATAGTGAATTTTTGATCTGAGGGTCGGAATGGAAGTCCGGAAGTTGCAGTATTTCCTTCATGTCATTTGGGATGTGTGTGCAAAATTTGAGGTCATTCGGATAAGTTTAGACGTGTTTCAGCGTCATATGTGAATTCTAGAATTTTCCTAAGTTTCTAGGCTTGAACCTATGCATAATCGATGATTTTGATGTTACGAGATGTGATTTTAAGTCTCGACCTAGTTCAAATGAGGTGTTAGGGTTGGTTGGTGGTTTTTTTGAGGTCCCGGGGGCCTCGGAGTTGTTTCGGATGCTTAACGGGTGGAATATGGGAAATTTGCTGCTGCTAAACTAGGCTCTTCTGGTGTCTTCGCACCTACGAGTGTTTTTCCGCAGGTGCGAACTCGCAGGCGCGTGGGGCTTGGTCGCAGGTGCGATAGGGGGTAATTAGTCCTTTGGTCGCAAGTGCGACCTGGTTTTCGCAGGTGCTGGACCGCAGGTGCGGCCCCAGTGCTATGTAAGTAACTTTCGCATCTGCGCTGCTTTTTCCGCAGGTGCGGTACCGCAGTGTGGTGATCGAGACTGCAGGTGCAAGATCCCTGTGTGTTTTATTCCAAAAATCCGAGGGTTTATTTCATAAGTCTAGAAAATCGTGTAAGAGCTCGGAAATTGGCGATTTTCAGTGGGTTTTGAAGAGAAGGATCATAGGTAACATTTTCTAATCCTAATTCATTGTTAGAACATTATTTCCCGTTGTTTTCTTTAGTTTAATTATAAAAAATAGGGAAAACAATAGGAAATTGATGAGATTTTCCTAAACCGAAATTCTGAAAAATTGTGGGGTTTTTGGCATCGGATTTCGATTGTTTCTGGTTAAATGAGTTCGTGAGTGAATGGGTGTTCGGAGAATATAATTTTTACCCGATTTCGAGTCGTGGGCCCGAGGGGCATTTTGTTCATTTTACATAATTTCACGCCTTAGCTTGAATTAAATAGTATGATCAGTTGCATGAGATGTTATTTACGATATGTAATTGAATTGTATAGATTTTGGCCATTTGGAGTCGGATACTCGTGGTAAACGTGTGGTTTCAAGTTGATTTTGAGCCGGTTTGAGATAAGTGGCTTGTCTAACTTTGTGTGGGGGATCTTTCCCCGTAGGATGTGATATTTGATAATTGAATGCCTTGTACGTGAGGTGACGAGCGCGTATTTGTGCTAATTGTTGAAAAATCCGGTTTTACTTTAAATATTTAGACTGAATTTCTTTCTTACCTGTGTTATTTTAATTGCGACCATAGCCTATGTTAGCTTAGAAAATCATGCCTAGCGGCCCCAAATTTCCTATTCGCTTAAATTGCTTAAATTGTACTATGTGAAGCGTGTTAGGCTAGAATTACTTGTTGCCTTGTATTTTTGCACTCTAAATCAGGATGTCTTCTTGTTGTGGCTGCATATTACTTTGGGAGTACGGGACAGTATCCCGGGAGACCCCCCTGCATATTTACTTTGGGAGTACGGGATGGTATCCCGGGAGATCCCCCTGCATATTTACTTTGGGACTACGGGACGGTATCCCGGGAGATCCCCCTGCATATTTACTTTGGGACTACGGGTCGATATCCTTGGAGATCCTTCGGATATACATATAATGGACTACAGGATGGTATCCCGGGAGATCCTTCGGATATACATATGATGGACTATGGGACGGTATCCCGAGAGATACTTCGGATATACATATGATGGACTACGGGACAGTATCCCGGGAGATATATGATGGACTACGGGACGGTATCCCGGGAGATCCTTCGGATATACATATGATGGACTACGGGACGGTATCCCGGGAGATCCTTCGGATATACATATGATGGACTACGGGAAGGTATCCCGGTAGATCCTTCAGATATACATATGATGGACTACGTGACGGTATCCCGGGAGACCTTCGGATATACATATGATGGACTATGGGACGATATCCCGGGATATCCTTTGGATATACATATGATGGATTACGGGACGGTATCCCGGGAAATCCACTGGACATTTGAGAAAAGGACTACAGGATGGTATCCTGGGAGATCCTCGTTGTTACCATTGTTATTATGCTGCACATATTTTGGGTTTTCTCAGTTCGTATGTTTAGTTATTGCCTTGTTTGACCTGTCTTATGTCACTGTTGTACTCATTATTACCGCCTGTTTTCATACTGTAAATTCCTATTATATTGTTTGACATCAGTAGTGCCCTGACCTTCCTCGTCACTACCCGACCGAGGTTAGGCTTGGGACTTACTGAGTACCGCTGTGGTGTACTCCTGCCCTTTCTTGCGCATGTTTTTCATGTGCAGATCCAGGTACCTCCGCTCAGGCGCACTATCCCCGAGGTTGAGAGATACAACAGGGACTTCGAGGTATATCTGCCGTGTCCACAGACCAGGAGTCTCTATCTTATTCCAGCTTTTTGTGAAAATTTTATCCTTCCTTACAGTTGTATAGATTTTCTGGAGTTAGAGCAGTGTATTATATTCTTTTAGCCTGTGGTTCCCATGAGTTTCCGGGTTTTGGGGTGATGTTGTAGACTTTCGTATTATTTTGGGTTGTATATGCCAAGTGCATATACAGTTTTCCTTTTAGATTGTTCAGCTCTCTTTTACTTAATTATTTCTGCAAGTTATGATGATATTCCGCATTGCTAGGCTTACCTAGTTATAGCAACTAGGTGCCGTCACGACATGTTCACGGAGGGCGAACTGGGGTCGTGACAGTTTTGTCCGAGAAAAGGTGTCACTTTTCACGTAGGAGAAGGTATAATTCTTTGGGCCAGACTCTACTTGGTGTATATATGTGGAAAAACGGTATTTCGATGACTTTTGACACACTTTGGACCTAAGGAGGTAGAGACACAATAGGAGCAAGGCGGGGAATTCTTCTACGAATTTTTCACTTCCTTCTTCCTATTTCTAATATTGGTTATGAATTATAGTATTGTTGTTATGCATACTATTATGATTAGCTAATTTGTTATCTAGGGTTTTTATGGAACCTCTTGGAGGATGAATTATTGTTATGTTTTAATATAATTTAACCTTTGAATTTTTCTATTTGTTCAACTACGTGCTTATTTCAGTTGATTGAATTGCCATGGATTGACTGTGCCTATTTATTATGTGTTTCTTGATAAAGGATACATATTTAGGTGGTTGTTGAGCAACGTCACTCCTAACGTATGTGAGAAATCAATACAACGGGTTAAAAGGTATGTTTAGAAATAACAAGGCCTTGACGTGGTCATAATGAGAGGTTAGATAAACCAACTAGCATAGTTCGAGATAATATTGTACGTCTCGTGTTTTCGTACGTAAAAATTTCATCATAAGTTAATCGACGTAGACTCAGGGATGAGATTATCTTGAGGTTATAAGCATTTATGCTATTTATAGCAAGCGATAAGTAAGTTCCGTGGAGATTAAAGGTAAACGATCAAAGAGTATAAGTTTCGTCAAAGGTGGTTAATTTGAGATATAATACGATTCGAGCTATAACACCCGGTGTTTATAGGCTAGTGCCACACAAGGTACCCAATGACCATGATAATAGGGTACATAAAGTGTATTAAAAGTGAGTAGTATTTTATGTAATATGAGATAATTCTTAATTATGTGGGTAATTGATTAATTATTTGGTAATTAATTAAAGAGTTGAATAAGATTTAACCCCCCCCCCCCCCCAAACGTGGAAATCATCCCTTTCCATTTAATGACTAATTATTAAAGGTTGAAAGATGTCACACTTTAAGAAAGAAATGTGACACCAAGCCAGTGGCGAAGCTAGAAATTTTTTCAAGGCTGTTCAAATTTAGAAGAAGTGAAAATTTTTTCCGACAAAGGGTGTTCAATATGTGTTATATACGTCTAAAATATAATATTTTACCTACATACACAGTACAATTTTTCGACGAAAGGTGGTCAGTTGACCACCCTTAACACTATGTGGCGTCACCACTGCACCAAGCATAATTATGTGGGGACACCTAAAAAGTTAAAGAATAACAACTATAATATCTTATGAAAGAATTTTGCCAAATCTTTCCATAACATCAGTAACGTCATTTTCTAAGAGTTTCATTCAAGCTTCCCATTTGATAGTTACTTAAGGAAAAGTTTCATCTAAGATGATCTTTTCATAAGCAACGTTCTTGATTCGAGCTTTTCATATAACTTATTTCGTGTTTTGTCGCAATTAACGTGTGTTAGAGGATTGTTAAGAGAATTGACTCAAGTATGTTAAGGCTATCCCTTCTTTATTTTTGGCATGATCTATACGATACAAAAGAAAAGAGAAAATGCACAACTTCCATAAGTGACTCTATTTATAGAAGTATTAGAAGTGCCTATGTTCTTGAATTACCATATTTCTTATTGTTCTATCATCTGTTCATGGGTCTCAGAAAATACGTAAGTTGATAAAGTTTATTTCATGATATTAATCAGAGGCATAATGGTCTTATGATGTTCCAAGAGATTATGTTGACGTACTTCTCATGCATTGCATTCATTTATACATGCACATTGACCCATGACCAGATGGAGTTATATACGCATATATGCATATAGGATACAAGAAAAGGTTATGGCATTATATACGCACCACCACCTGATCAGCTAGTATACACTGATGATGTTGCCCACAGTAGCCTTGATGATAGGATGTGATTCCCTCAGAGGCTTGTGTTATGCACACTTATACCTATGCATGACACAACATTTAGACGCACGTGCATGACATTATAAAAGTTTCAGAATATATAAAGTTACTTAGACTTACAGGCGAAATTCTTTATTCCATGTTTCATCTATGTCTTTTAAGTAGTGATTTTCATGCCTTACATACTCAGTACATTATTTGTATTAGTGCCTTATTTTCCGGGGCCTACGTTTCATGCCTGCAGGTGCAGGTAGACAAGTTGACTGTCCCCCTTCTTAGGATCCTTGATCAGCGAGAGTTGGCATGCTCCAATTGATCCGTAGCTGCTTTTTATTTTGGTATGGTATGCCTGTAAACATATATGGGTATCACGTGATCCAATCCCATCCTCGTACAATTTTATATTCTATTAGAGGTCTGTAGACAATTTTGTATAGTTGGATAGTATGTGGCCTTGTAGGCTTCCAGTTTTGGGTATATAGTTGTCTATAGGAGTCTTGCGGGCTCATCCCACTATATTCCGCATGTATATGTATATATGTCTTTTGGACAGGTTTCCCTTACATATGTTATTCATGTTTACATATTAGATGCATGCTTAAGGGCATACGATAAGTAGGATTCGGGAACCCGTCGCGGCCCATTGATTTGGGTGATAAAAGTGCTATCAGAGCAGTTTTGTCCTAAGGTTGTCTATAGACCGTGTCTAGTTGAGTATTTTTTATGGGTGTGTTGTGCACCACACTAATAAACAGGAGGCTACAGGACATATAGGATTTTATCCTCTCTTCTTATCTTAGATCGCAAGATATAAGAATTCATGTTCCTAACGATATGTTACATTTTCAGCGATGCCTCCAATGACTACAGCCGCCCAGAAGGGAAAGTTTGTGGCTGCTGAGACTACTAGTCGAGCGCCACAATTTACCAGGGCTCGAGGAGAGACTCATAGTGAGATTAAATCTTAGACTTCACATACCCCGCCCTTTCTAGAAGAGCTCCAATGGGCACTAGCTCCAGCACTCGCCTCTATACATTGAACCCCTCAGTCAGATACGCTGGGTCAGGAGATGAGAGATGCTATTCAGCTATTAACTCGATTAGTAGCCGCACAGGCTCGACATCAGGAAGTAGGTATTGGACATAAAGATATGTCCATCAGTGCGAGGGTTTGTGATTTCATTAATATATACCGTCCAGTATTCACGGGGGCAAATCCAAATGAGGACCCTCCAGTATTTATTGATAGACTGTAGAGGACGTTGAGGGTAATGAAGGCTAGTGCGACTGAGTCCGTTGAGCTAGCTTCCTAAAGACTCCAAGATGGTGCGGTTAATTGGTACGAGTCTTGGGAATTGTCCAGAGGTGAGAATGCCCCTCCAGCAGTATGTCAGGAGTTAATAAAAGCTTTTCTTCGACATTATCTTCTACCAGAGATTAGACGGGTCAGAAGTGATAGGTTCTTAACCCTTTGGCAGGGTAATATGAGTGTTCGGGAGTACAGTCTTCAGTTTGATTCATTGGCTAGGTATGCTCCCACTATTATATCTAAGATTGAGGATCGGGTTCACCGGTTCGTGATGGGGTTAGAGCCGCACTTGCTTAATGATTGTATGTCAGTATCACTTCAGTCAGACATGATATTTCTCATATTCAGGCATACGCTCAGGGTGTAGAGGAGCGGAAGCAAAAGTAGAGGGTCGATCATGAGCATGATAGAGACCAGAATAAGAGAGCGAGGTCTTTGGGTTCTTCTGGTGAGTTTCGAGGTGGTTAGAGACAAAAATACCCAAGGTATCTAGCCCATCCATCGGCTAGCATCCCCCCTCAGTTTGGCGGTAAAAGATTTGATCGTTCCACATATTCAGGGCCTCAGTTTCTCAATATAGGGGTAAGTCAAGTTAGATAAGGCCGCCCTTTCCACGATATGCTTAGTATGGTAAGCAGCTTGTCGAGCAGTGCCGTGGGTGTTTGTTATACTCGTGGTTATCCGGGTCACGTTATGAGGGACTGTCTGACGAGAGGTGATGCAAGCATAGCTCAGTCAGTGGGATCTGTAGCTAGTTTGTCATCATAAGTACGCCCCCCTGGGCAAGGTTCACAAGAACCAATGAGTCGTGGTATAGGTAGAGGCAGAGTATCTAGCTCGAGAGGTCCTCAGAACCACATTTATGCATTAGCAGGACGACATGATCAAGAACCATCACCTGATGTTGTTACAAGTATATTATCAGTCTCCTCAAATGATGTATATGCACTGATTGACCTAGGTTTCACCTTATCATATACTACTCCATTGGTTGCTAGTAAGTTTGGAATAAAACCTAAATTGGTTAAGCCTTTTGAGGTGTCTACACTTGTTGGGGACTCAATGATAGCTAAGTGAGTATATAAAGGTTGTATAATAGTAGTTCATAGTCGATCTGTCGTAGCGGACCTAATCGAGTTAGATATGGTAAAATTTGATGTTATAATGGGTATGGATTGGTTGGCTTCTTGTCATGCCAACATTTATTGTAGATCGAAGATAGTCCGATTTGAATTTCCAGGGTAGCCTATTTTTGAATGGAAAGGTAATACGGCATCACCGAGAGGTAAATTTATTTCCTATCTCAAGGGAAGGAAGATGATCAGAAAGGGCTACATTTATCACTTAGTTCGGGTTCGGGATATTGAAGTAGAGTCACTAACCATTCAGTCCATCCCTGTGGTTAATGAGTTTCCTGATGTTTTTCCCAATGAGCTTCCGGGTCTTCCACCAGAGTGAGAAATTGAGTTTGCTATTGACCTACTACCAGATATTCAACCAATATCAATTCCTCCCTATAGAATGGCCCCTGCAGAGCTGAAAGAGTTGAAGGAACACCTAAAGGACTTGCTTGAAAAAGGCTTTATCATAACTAGTATATCACCGTGGGGAGCACCTGTGTTATTTGTGAGGAAGAAAGATGGTCCCTTACGGATGTGTATTGATTATAGATAGTTGAATAAGGTGACGATCAAGAATAAGTACTTGCTCCCGAGTATTGATGATTTATTTGATTAGTTGCAAGGTGCCAAGTGTTTCTCAAAGATATACTTGAGGTCCGGGTACCATCAAGTAAGGGTTAAGGAGAAAGATATTCCAAAGACATCATTCAGGACCAGATATAGGCACTTTGAGTTTTGTGTTATGTAGTTCAGTTTGACCAATGCCCCATAAGTATTCATGGATTTGATGAACCATGTGTTCAGACCCGTTTTAGATCTGTTCGTAATTGTATTTATTGTCGATATACTGGTGTATTCTCATTCAGAGACTGAGCATGCAGATCATTTGCGTACTGTGCTCAGAGTTCTACAAAAAGGGAAACTGTATGCAAAATTCTCTAAATGAGAATTCTGGTTGAACTCTATAGCTTTCCTAGGGCATATCATTTCGGGTGAAGGTATCCGGGTTGATACACAAGAGATTAAGGCAGTACGGACTTGGCGTAGACCCACGACACTGTGAGCGCCTAATTTTTGACCATATTTGATTTTTCACTCACTTTTTGGTATTTAAATAGATTTTAAGTTTAATCTTAATATTTTAATTTTATTTCACCTTTTCATAGGTTTGCATTACAGATGATTAAAAACTACAAAAAAGAATTACATTTTTAGAGTATTAATTTTAGTTTTCATTTTCAAAGAAAGAAAAGTTTTCAAAATCTAATTTTAGTGCAATTTTTAAGTTCGATTTTCAATACATAAATATTGAGTATGTAGTAAATTTACCTTGTTACTTTTAGGAGTAGATTTTATTTTTTGTTTACCTATTTTTAAAAAAAATTAATAAAAAAGAGAGCCAATAATAAAAGGGCACATGCAAGATTCCCTGACATCTTCTCTAACAAATTCAACCTCCCCATTCCCCAACGTCACATGCCTTTTACCTTGTGCATCTAAAAAGTATTCCCTCAGATAACACCCAAAACGGTTCTTCTTTTCCAAAATTTCACACACTATATAATAGTCACCTGAAAAAAAGAACAGAGAAAGGAGGAGAGGAGAACGGACCAGAAAAATAACAGGGAGGAGGAAAATAAACCCAACAGATCCCTCCTTCCTAATAAAAAAACGTCTCACCCCCACAGAAACCGAATCTTCTTCTTTACTTCAAAAAATTACAACACATCACCTTATAAAAAGAGACCACCAGTCATTAAATAGGTTGATCTTTCTCAAGAAGAAGAAGACCCAAATCAGCCATTAAAGCACCATAAAACACCATTTAAATGCCTCCATTGATGCCATAACCCACCAAAACAACCAGCTCTTTACTACCATCTTTTCCGGTCAAACTAGCTCCAAAATTATCCCAAAATTTAGCGGAAATTTCAGTTGAAAAGGGCTGAAAAACAGCTCCTATAACCCAGTAAAACAGCCCCAAAAGACCTGAGAAATCACCTCAAACCAACCAATGTTTTCTGTTCAAAAACGCCGCCCAAAACACCTTCTAGCAATCTGCAATAACCAGCCGAGACACCAGCAAAAATTGGCTGTGAAGTCACTCGGAACCAGCTCCGAAAATCCTCCAAAATGCAGCAATTAAAGTTGCTCCAAACCACCCAGACCCCGCAAAAATAACAACAACTAAATCACCGGTTTTGCAAGGTCGATCGAGGTGGCGAGTTCTGATTTTTCGTTCGAGGTTGCATCAACGGTTCGAGGTTCTCGATAATACCTCATTTGAGAGTTGCTCTTTCTTTGGTGTTATCCGTCTTCGTATGCAACAAAGAGGTTAGAATCCATTAATAGAAAGTCTATTTTGATCTTTATATTCTGTTGGTTGTTTTCATCTCTTAAATATTATATATAATTCCTCTGTAGTCTTGTTCGCTTATTTTGATTAGTTTAATTTGTTCTCTTTGATTTTGTAATTTACTAGATGAATATTGATTGTTCGGTTGGTTTTACTATTGAATTTTTAAGGGTTGAAAGATAAAGAATATTTTCTTAAATTGTTTATATATTTATATATATGTTGTCAGCAATTTGTAACTAAAGTTTGTGCTTGAATTACTTTTGACTATTAAGGGGGGTCGTCGAGTTGGGTTAGGTAAAAAGAATTTGATGAATGAGCCTAATGTGTTATTTTCGTCTGGTTCAATCCTTAATTTCGGTTTCTTAAATAATCAAGCGTGATGATTGGGTACACGCACGCGTGACATGATTTAAGCGCCAATAATAAACAATTAACATATTGTAAACCGCGGGTGCGTTTCACGTGGTGCGATTCGCAATGTGTACTAAATCGTAAATTCGAATTCGGGCGTGCATTTTCATGTGACCCGACTATAACTTCGAACAATATTAAAATAAACATGTCGTATATCCTGGGTGCATTTCATGAGGCGCGGTTTGTAACGTGTACCAAAACGACAAGTGTATGACACTATGACTTGTTTCAAAATAATCCCATAAATATTAAAAGCAGTTCAAAAGGTTTAAAAATGGACAATATGTTTTAAAACACGTAACTAATAAGATAATTAGGTCAATTATTAATAGTTAAGAGACCGTGCTAGAACCACGGAATTCGAGAGTGCCTAACACCTTCTCCCGAGTTAACAGAATTCCTTACTCAGATTTCTGGTTCTTAGGCAACTTAAAACAGAGTCAAAATTCCTCGGTTTGAGATTTTTAAATAAGTGGTGTCCCGGAACACTGTAAAAATTCGGGTGGCGACTCTGAAAAATTAAAATAAATCCCAAAACCGAATAATGTCACTTGAAGTGAAAAAACTCCATTATTACCCCTTCATTAATTGGGGGGGNTGTTTCAATAGACTGATGCTTGCAAACAGAGTTTTCAAGCATTGAAGGAAAGATTAACTTCAGCACCGGTTCTAAGGCTCCCAGAAGGGACCGATGGTTATGTTATCTACTGTGATGCATCGGGCGTTGGATTGGGTTGTGTACTAATGCAACATGGTAATGTTGTAGCTTATGCTTCTAGAAAAGTAAGAAAACATGAGAAGAATTACTCAACCCATGATTTAGAGTTAGCCGTAGTGATTCATGCACTAAAGATGTGGAGGCACTACTTGTATGGCATTCATGTTGATATCTATATGAATCATACGAGCCTCCAATATATCATCAAGAAAAAGGAATTGAATTTACGTCAAAGGATATGGTTGGAGCTACTCAAAGATTACGATGTTGACATTTACCATTCGGGAAAGGCGAACGTAGTAGCCGACGCCCTTAGTCGTATATCTATGGGTAGCCTATCATATTTACAACCAGAAAAGAGGGGAATAGCCCATGATATTCACCAGCTAGCTAGTCTTGGAGTTCGGTTACTGGACTCAGATAATATTGGAATTACTATTTAGGATACAACGACATCCTCTTTATTAACTGAAGTGAAGGAACGCCAGTACGAGGATCCTGTATTAGTTCATTATAGGGATACCACCCTTCAGAAAGAAAAAAACACCATTTGAGATTACAGAAGATGGGGTCCTCAGATATCGAGGACGATTATGTGTCCCTAATGTTGCATGGCTGCGTCGGCAGGTTATGGAAGAAACTCATTATTCTCGTTATTCTATCTATCTAGGAGTAAAAAATATGTATCATGATATCAGGGAAGTATAATGGTGGGACGGAGTGAAAAAGGATATAGCATAATTTGTTGCTCAGTGCCCTAATTGTTAGCATGTCACGATCGAGCATCAAAAACCCGGTGGCTTATTGCAGGTTATGGAGATTACGACTTGGAATTGGGAAGTAATCATTATGGATGTCATTGTAGGCTTACCTCGTAGCCAACGTAAGTTCGATTCTATATGGGTGATTGTTGATAGGCTTACAAAATCAACCCATTTTTCTGCCTGTTAGGACTAATATTCCGCAGAGGATTATGCAAGGCTTTATATTAAGGAGATAGTACGACTGCGTGGTGTTGCTGTATCTAATATCTTGGATAGAGGAGCTCAATTTACAACTAACTTCTGGAGGTTCTTCCAAAAAGTATTGGGGACTCAGGTAAGTCTTAGTACAACATTTCATGCCCAAACAGACGGACATACTGAGCCTACTATTTAGACACTTGAGGATATGTTACGACCTTGTATGATAGACTTTAAAGGTATCTGGGATGATCATCAACCGCTTATTGAGTTCACATATAATAATAGCTACCATTCCAGCATTCAGATGGCTCCATATAAAGCTCTTTATGAATGGAAGTGTAGGTCGCCTATAGGGTGGTTCGATGTTGGGGAAACTATGTTAGTAGGACCATAATTGGTACAACAGGCAATTGAGAAAATTAAGCTTATACAAGAAAGGATATTAGCATCTCAAAACCGTCAAAGTCTTATGCGGATAATCGACGACAATAGTTGGTGTTTCAGGCTGACGACTTGATATTCCTAAAGGTATCACCGATGAAAGGTGTCATGAGGTTTGGTATGAAAGGAAAACTTAGCCCTCTATAAATTGGACCATATAAGGTCATACACAAGGTATTCCATGTAGCATATGAGTTAGACGTGCCTTTGGACTTAGAATCTGTAAATCCAGTCTTTCATGTGTCTATGCTCCATAAATGTATTAGAGATCCTTCTAGAATCGTGTCAGTTGACGGCGTTCAGGTCATAGAGCAGCTATCATAATAAGAAACTCCCATTGCTATATACAATACAGACATGTTCGGAGATTGAGGACTAAAGACGTAGCTTCGGTGAAAGTACTTTGGAGAAACAACAATGTGGAAAAAATGACTTGGGAGGCTGAAGAATACATGAAGTCTAGATATACTCACATATTTCCTCTTCCAGAGAAGGGTCCAACTGAGACATCAACACCTTAAGGTACGTGTATGGATTCTTGTGCTAGTTATTGTCATTGATCGTGTGAGGCCATTGTCATTATTTATGATTGTGGTCCTATATGGCGTTCAATTATTGAGTTTCTACAAGAAGAGTTGGTAGTAGTATGGTTACAACGGCGACTCTGCCAAAGTTTATATAGATCTTAGGGAGTTAAACACTCGAGGACGAATGTTTCTAATGGGGAAGGAGGTTACATCTTGTGTTTTCATACGTAAAATTTTTTCCATAAGTTAATCGATGTATACTCGGGAATGGGATTATCTTGAGGTTATAAACATTTATGCTATTTATAACCAGCGATAAGTAAGTACCGTGGAGACTAAAGGGTAAATGAATCAAAGAAAATATGTTTCATCGAAGGTGGTTAATTTGGGATATAATACGATCCGAGCCATAATACCCGATGTTTATAGACTAGTGCCACACAAGGTACCCCATGACCATGATAGTATAGCACATAAAGTATATTAAAAGTGAGTAGTATTTCATGTAATTTGAGATAATTCTTAATTATGTAGGTAATTGATTAATTATTGGGTAATTAATTAAAGAGTGGGATAAAATTTAACCCTTTCCCCCAACGTTGCAAATCCCTTTGCATTTTATGACTAAGTATTAAAGGTTTCAAGGTGTCACACTTTCAGAAAGAAGTGTGACACCAAGCATAATTAAGCGGGGCCACCTAAAAAGTTAAAGAATAACAACTATAATATCTTATGAAATAATTTCAACAAAACTTTCCATAACATCAGTAACGTCATTTACTAAGAGCTTCATTCAAGTTTCCCATTTCATAGTTACTTAAGGAAAAGTTTCAGCCAAAATGGTCTTTGCATAAGCAACATTATTTCTTCGAGCTTTTCATATAACTGATTCCGTGTTTTTTTTGCAATTAACGTGTGATAGAGGATTGTCAAGAGAATCGACTCAGGTATGTTAAGGCTTTTCCTTCTTTCTTATTGGCATGACCTATACTACACAAATGAAACGAGCAAAAACACAACTTCCATAAGTGACGCCATTCATAGAAGTATTAGAAGTGCATATGTTCTTGAATTTCCATATGTCTTATTGTTTAATCACCTGTTCAGGGGTCTCAGAAAATATGTAAGTTGATAAAGTTTATTTCATGATATTAATCAGAGGCATAATAGTCTTATGATGTTTCGAGAGATTATATTGACGTACTTCTCATGCATTGCATTCATTTATAAATGTACGTTGATCCATGAGATGGCGTTATATACGCGTATATATGTATATTGGGATACGGGAAAAGGTTACGGCATTATATATGCACCACCACCTGATCAGCTGGTATACGTTGATGATGTTGCCCACGATGGCCGAGATGATGTGATGGGATTCCCTTAGAGGTTTGATGATGTTATGTACACCTATACCTATGCATGACACAACATTTACACGCACGTTCATGACATTATAGAAGTTTCAAAATTTACAAAGTTATTTGGACTTACAGGCGGAATTCTTTATTCCATGTTTCATCTACGTCTTTTATATACTAATTTTCATGCCTTACATACTCCGTACATTATTCGTACTGACTCCCTATTTACCGGTGCCTGAGTTTCATGCTCGCGGGTGCATGTAGGCAAGTTGACGGTCCCCCTTCTTAGGTTCCTTGATCATCGAGAGTTGGCGTGCTCCATTTGATCTGGAGCTGCTTTTGATTTTGGTATGGTATTCTTGTATACATATATAGGTATGATGTGGACCAATCTCGTCCTCATAAAGTTGTATATTCTATTAAAGGTCTGGAGATAGTTATGTATAATTAGATAGTATGTGGCCTTGTCGGCTTCCAGTTTTGGGTATATAGTTGTCTATAGTAGCCTTACCGGCTCGTCCCACTGTATTCCGCATGTATATGTATATCTATATATGTCTTTTGGACAGGTTTCCCTCGCGTACGTTATTCATGTTTACATCTTAGATGTATGCTTAAGGGTGTACACCATATAGGATTCGGGCACCAGTCGCGGACCATCGGTTTGGGTCGTGACAAAAGTGGTATCAAAGCAGTTCTGTCCTAGGGTTGTCTACAGACCGTGTCTAGTAAAGTCTTGTTTATGTGTGCGTGGTGCACCACACTTATAAACATGAGGCTACAGGACATATAGGATGTTATCAACTCTTCTTATATTAGATCGTGCGATATTAGAATTCATGTTCCTCACGATATATTATATTTTAAGTGATTCCTCCAAAGACTACAACCGTTCAGAAGGGAAAGTTCGTGGCTGGTGAGACTACTAGTCGAGCGCCACAAGTTTCTATGGCTCAGGGAGAGTCTCATAGTGAGATTCCATCTCATACATCACATACCCCGCCCTTTCCAGAACAGCTCTAAGGGGCACCATCTCCAGCGCCCGCCCCCGTACGTTCAGCCACTCCGTCAGATGCACCGGGTCAGGAGGTTATAGATGCTATTCAGCTATTAAATCGTATTAGCCGCACATGCTCGGCGTCAGGAAGTAGGTATTGGTCATGTTGATAGGTCCATCAGTGCGAGGGTTCGTGATTTCATTAATTTATACCCTCCGGTATTCACGGGGGTAGATCCATACGAGGACCCTCGGGTATTTGATAATAGAATGCAAAGAACGTTAAGGGTAATGAAGGCCACTGTGACAGAGTCCATTGAGATAGCTTCTAATAGACTCCAAGATATTGCAGTTAATTGGTACGAGTCTTGGGAATTGTCCAGAGGTGAGGATGCACCTCCACCAGTATGGCAGGAGTTTACAGAAGCTTTTCTTCGACATTATCTGCCACTAGAGAATAGACGGGCCAGAGTTGATAGGTTATTGACCCTTCGGCAAGGTAACATGAGTGTTCGGGAGTACAATCTTCAATTTTATTCGTTGGCTAGGTATGTTCCCACTATTGTATATAAGATGGAGGATCGGGTTTCATTGGTTCATGATGGGGTTAGAGCCAAAATTTCTTAATGATTGTATGTCAAACTCACTTCAGTCAGACATGGATATTTCTCGTATTCAGGCATACGCTCAGGGTGTAGAGGAGCAGAAGCAGAAGTAGAGGGCCGATCGTGAGCACGATCGAGCCCTGAATAAGAGAGAGAGGTCTTTGGGTCCTTCTGGTGAGTTTCGAGGTAGTCAGAGACAACAATACCCAAGGTATCTAGCCCAGTCATTGCCTAGCGCGCCCTCTCAGTTTGGCGGTAAAAGATTTGATCATTCCACATATTCAGGGCCTGTTCAGTTGTTTTCTAAGGGTTTTGTTTGAACAAGGTATAGTTGGTTTTATATTTTTTAGGAGTAGGAACTAATGTGAGATGAATTGAAGCAATATCTCTTGAATTTGTTATACCTTGAGAATAGTGAGTACTTTGGTTGTGACGTTTAGGCTCATTTTTTCGACTCTAGTACCTTAAATTGTATGAGCTTAACTTTGCTTAACTGACTTTACTAGAGTGTCTTGATGAAACCAATCCTGAGTGAGTTATGTGCCATGTGTGTGTGAGGGTTGTGTGTTTATCTGTGCATTGCATTTGATGTCTCGAACTTTTCCCGTGTGTTTACAAAGCGAAATAGTAGTTTTGTTGAGTCTTGGAAGTGATATAAGCGTTTCATTGTTGAGCCATATATATATTTTACTCGCCTAATTGTTATGTATCGTAGTTAACCCCTTTGAGCATGTAATCATGTTTCTTTGGCAACCACATTACAAGCCTTACACATTTTTTTGAATTAACCATCAATTTTAACCTTCTAACCTCTCATGAGCACTTGAATTGTTATGAACTGTGTAAAAGTTAAAGTGTGGGGTGGTTAGTTTGGAATTTTAGTGGAACAAATGAAATAAGGAGAAAGGTGCACTGTTTTGAAAAAGTAAGCGCCACTTTAATTAAAAAAAGAAAGAAAAGAAAAGATAGTTGTATTGCTGTGAAAAGAAAAAGTTCCTTGATAAGTGGTGACTCTTGATGTAATTGTGCTTAAAGAAGTATGGGGGTAATATACATTGATGTGAAGGTGGAGTTTGGTTTGACATAAGTATGGGGTTTGAATGTTAAAGTATATGTATTAAAGTTCTTAGGGAGGTGTAGTCACTCTTATATCTAAATGGAACATACCAGTCCCGCAACCTACATTAAAACGAAATAAAGTCCTACTTAATCCTAGATTGAACGAGCTCTATTAGTAGAGTAGTACACTACAAGCAAGCCTATGGTGCATCTTTTGTGGCATATGAATGTTATTTCCGAGAGTGAGTGAATTCTTTCTATCTTGAGTTCCTAAGTGTTCTTAAATTTTATTGTGTGGAACTACTCTCTTTTGTTGTGTGAGGGAAGTTGATTCATGAAGTAAAGGTAATGTCAGTGACCTCTATGTTAGAGTAAGTGGGTGAGTTGTGAATAATGTATGGTGCTTGACCTGAAACACGTCTTAACTTATCCGAATGACCTGAAATTTTGCACACACATCCCAAATGATATAACGGAACTACTGCAACTTCCAGACTTCCATTCCGACCCTCGGATAAAAAATTCACTATCGGACCGGAAACTCAAAAAATTCAAACTTCGGCATTTCAAGCCTAAATGAGCTACAAACATCCAAAATACATTCCGAACACGCTCCCAACCCTGAAATCACCTAACGGAGCTAACAAAATCATCGGATTTCCGTTCTGAGGCCGTCTTCACACTGCTCCGACTACGGGAAAATTTCCAACACTTAACCTCTCATTTAGGGATTAAATATCCCAAAACTCTCCGAAACATAAAATCGAACATCCCGGCAATTCAATTAAGCAGAAATAGATTTGGGAAAAATAGTTAATAGGGGATCGGAGCGTTAATTCTTAAGACGACCAACCGGGCCGGCACAACAATAAATAAGGAATACAAAATACAAAATACAAAATATATTGTGGTGCGCAACCCGTTCCCACCGTACAATATTAATATCACAACAATAAACAAAATATGTTGTGGCGCGTAACCTGGTCCCACCATATAATATCAATATCATAATTTACCATTGTTTTACCCTAACAGTCCACCCTTATTTCACATGTTGTGGCGTGCAACCCGATCCCACCGTACAATAACAATTCACAATATAAATATCCTCCCTTATTTCACCACCTCCCTTATTTCACCTGTTGCGGTGTGCAACCCGATACCCCGTACAATAATTTAAATCAACAAGAATAATTTGATAATTGAATTGACAACAAATTTCTACAATCAAGGGTATGAGGAAGGAAATAACTTACAATCAAGGACCACATAAAACTCAAAGGAATACAATAGCCTTTACAAAAATGACAATACATGTAAGGCATGTGATAACTAAGCATGACACAACAATTTTGACATGTAGCGAATATGGATAAAGTCACAGAGGAACTCAACAGTTATGAGGTAACAAGACAATAAGGAAGGTAATAACTTCAACTAAGGCATATACGGTCCAAATAACGAGTAAGAGGTACAACAAGCGCCAACAACATCATATAGAGCATATAGGAGTAGCCTAACAACGAGATACCACATGTTATGACAATTTAACCAAAGGCATGAGAAGAGACTCAACAATATAAATCATTCAATACCATATATAGATCGTGTACCCACTCATCACCTTCCGTACACGGCTTTCACATAACAAGATAACACAATGAACTCAATTTCATATGGGTGGTTTCCCCACATATAGTTAGGCAAGAAATTTACCTCAATTTAGCTTTTCCTTTATCAATTCACCACCGCTCGACTCTATCTTGCCAAAGACGACTTAAATACATCAAACACTACAAGAAAAAATAATTTCAATTAACAAAGCTATTATCCTTGTACAACTGCAAAAAGTCAACCCCCCGAACCGCATCTCGGAACTCGATAAAATTTGCAAAACCCGAACACCCATTCCAAAGTGAGTTCAACCGAACCAAAATTATCAAATTCCGATACCAATTCGTCTTTCAAATCATCCTTTTACATTTTGAAAGGTTTCACAGATGTTCCCCAAATTCCCAACTTAATTCGCTAATTAACTGATGAAAATATCAATGGATTCATGATATGTGATAAGATTCGGGTAGAGAACACTTACCCTAATGATTTCCTTGAAAAATCCACAAAAAACCTCCCAAGGTCGAGTTCTACAACTCCCAAAAAGGATAAAATTTTCTAACCCTCGAGATGAAGTTCTTATATTCATCCCAGATGCTAATGCATCACGATCACAGAACAATGCTCGCGATCGCGAAGAACAAAAATGAAGGCTGCCAAAATCGTTCTACGCGAATGCGACAATGAGCTCAGAACGTGGTGAACAAAACCTTAGACCTTTCTCGAACGCGTTTTTGCACTCGCAAACTGATCTCTCCCAAGCTCACACCACAAATACAGTTAGTGAGGCGGTTGAAGCAATAATAAAAAACCAATGCAAGTTTGGGTCGAATCCTTAGAGAGTTAGAATTTGGATTAGGTATATACTTAGTGTAAATGTATGATATGCCCTAGAGTACTCTTCCATATTCTTGATTGTTTTTTCTATTTCTACTTTAAACTATTGATTGCAATTGTAAAACTAGGAGACAATATTTTTGGTTTTGGTTATTTTTCAAATGATACAAGATCTAGGGTTGCAACTTCCGCCTAGTTGGTTATCTAACAGATTTAGAGCTTTACGACATGTTTGGTTGATCGGGATACAATATATCAATCACACTCAAATACTCACTCTATACCTCTCGGTAGATTGAGTGACTGCACCCAATTTCGATTTCTCAAGTCCAAATGGATATTTCACAAAGCAAGTGATAAATGCTCTAGTCAGGTCTTACTATCTCTAGGTTCGACCCTTTAATTGGGGCTATCAATTTCTTGAGTTCACCCCAATTCCTAGTTACCCATGTTTTCCTAGACTTAGTCTCTCTTTCTCAAGTAGGGAATAAGTCAAATAGGCATGAATCAATGTTTGCAACCATTAATTCTAGAATTTAAGCAAGAACAAGGCTAAATAACATATACCCAATCATAAATATGCCCTAAATCAATAACCCATTAAGTACCCATACTAGGGTTCGATCATAACCCTAGCTAAGGGTTTAACTACTCATTGAAAATAAAGAAATAAAAGAAGAAATTAAGATAGAATGCATAATAATTGATTAAGGAAAGAAAACCTAATGTTTAGAAGCTAATATAGTACAATATTATCATGCAGTAAAGAATAACGGATCAGGTGCTCTACAATGATACATCTTGACCTTAAAATGAAAAAAAGTTCTATATATACTAAGCTGAAAATATCTGACAAAAATGCCCCTGCGGAGGTTGTGCGGCCGCACAATTCTGTGTGCAGTCTGCATGGTAAGGCTGACTGGCCCATTGGACTTTCTGCGGTCACATAAAATTGGGATGCGGCTGCACTTCATCTAATTGTGCGGACTACACATTTCTGAGTGCGTCCGCACACTTGAACTTGGCTAGGACTTGGACCCTCTTTTGCGGACCACTCATTTCTGGGTGCGGCTGCACACTTGAATTTGGATGGGACATGGACTTTCTTCTACGGACCGCACATTTGTGAGTGCGGTCGCACTTTGGCTCTTGCAGCCGCACACTAATAGTGCGGTCCGCATATCCTCAGATTGCCTAAAATCAACTATGTGAATCTCCTCCTATAGGGCCGCAC
The DNA here is from genome assembly GCA_005239525.1 of Nicotiana knightiana. NCBI lineage: Eukaryota > Viridiplantae > Streptophyta > Magnoliopsida > Solanales > Solanaceae > Nicotiana > Nicotiana knightiana. The sequence goes on from ML393313.1 coordinate 106,057, forward strand.
AATAATTGTGCGGTCTGGATTCTCTGAAGGAAATCTAACAGTACTCTTTCATTATTTGCGACCGCACACGGAATTGTGTGGTCCGCACTGTAGGCCTTTTTGCATTGTTTTGTTCCTTGTCCAATTTTGACTCCTTTTTGAGTTGATTTTCATTCTTTAGCTCGTTTCCCAATATTCCTATAAGATAACACATTTCATTAGTTCTCGGGATTACCTTTAAGCATTTTTGAGGTAAAACGCAAGTAAAAGAGAGCAAATAAGTAATCAAAATCTCTACTTATAAACTCCCCCAAACTCAAGCTTTTTCTTGTCGTCAAGCAATTAAGGAAATTCCCACCTCCACTAAAAAGGGATATTTCAGCTGGCCTAAGTTGAGTTGAACACAAATCAATTGGGACCAACAATTACCCACACGCTCATGAATCATTAACAAGCCTATGATTTGAATGTTGAAGCACAAATGGCTCTAATGTGACACTTGAGCATCAAGGGTTTCCTTTGTTTATCAAGGAAGCTCTCATGTAAGTCGTTGTGGATCCCAAACTACTCCTCTTATACTCTCCGTAAGCTCATCTCACTCACGAATGAAGAATTCAAAATAATGACTCGAGAAAGACTTCATCACTCTCAAAAGAAGTTCACAAGCCCGACTCTAAGTACCATATGCTTGCCCCTCATGTAGATCACCACTAATGTAAGATCGCTCGGCTTGAAATCATGTAGGGATTTTTCGGGTATGTACTGAAGGCTTTTGGACTAAAGAGGAAAGTATCAGATTGGAATATGTTCATCTTTCCTTTAGCACTCCATATTCTCTTGTTTGCTAATATTTTGCCGACTCTTTGAGTCATTTTCATTTCCCTTGGGGCGACTAGAGAGACTTGACATCACTCTTTCTTTGTCATGCGATTCACAATCTCCTTCTTTGCTTTCTCCATGCTTTGGACTTTTGCTTCCTTTTGCATCTTTTCAACCCTTTCACATTATTCAATTTCTTTGTGTGTTTTTCTTTGTTCTTCCTTTCTTTTCTTTTCCTTTTCCTCTTCTTCATTTCTTTTGTCGTTTTGTGCTTTAAAACCATCTTTAAACTTCTCGTCTCTCCCCCAGACTTTTGTTTTTGCCATTTGAATCACATGAGTGCTAAAGAAAAGTCGGGTGCCAAGAAAGAGTCACTAAAAAATGGTTAAAGGCTTGTAATGTGGTTATTGAATAAAAAGGCTTTAGGATCAAAAGGGTTTACTAAGGATGATATCATTGGTGGACCATGGAAGGTTTCAAAACGGGCCAAAGAGAGCCTGCTGATGCGAGGCTAGAATGCATAGTTTAACATTTAATATACCTTACATTTGAGGTGCTTTAATCATAAAAATACACTTGTTATGTGCTTAATAGAGTTTATTTTATGTGTAGGTGAATTGGAGATGGAAACGGAGCTAAAGGGATGAAAATACGTCGAAAAATACGCAAAAGGAGTCACCCGGGCGATAGCCGGGCGACAGAGCCCTATAGCCTGACCCTACCTGGCGTTAGCCAGGCCTTAGGGCTGAAGCTCCAGCCCTACCTAGCGTTAGCCAGGCGTTAGGGATGAAACGCCAGCCCTAGCCTGGCGTTAGTCAGGCCTTTGGGTCCAAACGCCCGGGGTTCCCAGTTTCGGCCAAATCCGAGTTTTGATGAGCTAAGTGTTTGCTGGTTGAAATAGAAGTCTCCTACATGGTTAGGATTTTCCCTAAACATATAAATAGACGTCAAACAACACAACTTAGAGCGACGGAGGAGATTCGGAAGGATTTCGAAGGATTTAACAAGAAAACACCATAGAAGTGACAAACATTGATTTCTACATTTAGTATTCATTACTTTGTATTTCAATTATGCAATTTATTTTAGTTTTGATTCTCAATAACATGAGTAGCTAATTTATTTAGTCGAGGGTTTTGGTAGAACCCGTTGGGGATGAATTCATTGTGATATTAATATATTTTGGTAGATTTATCTCTTTTTGTTCAACTACGTTCTTATTGTAGTTGATTGAAAGGGCCCTTGATTAACTATTCCTATTTATTATGTATCTTCTTGAGAGAGAGTGCATATTTAGGTAGTTGCTTGAATAACACCACTCCAGGAGTATAGACGAAAGTCATAACCGAGGGTTTACAGGTTAGATTAGAGATAACGATACCTCGGATGCAATCTAAAGTGAACTGTATTGCGATCTAGATAGCGTAACTTGAGAGAGTGCGTTTAGTAAATTATCATAATTACTTGAGAGAGATTTATGATAGTTAGAGCGTTCATGATTGACAGAGATAGCCAAGTAAACTATAAGAAATATCCAAGGAAGAATTCACCAACGGGGGAAACCATAACCTTAGACCCTTTATTATCATTGTTACATTAAATTGTTAGTTAATTGCTAGTTTATTATTATTGATTGTAGAATTAGTTAAACATCACCAAATTGATATTCAAAGTCTTGAGAAACTTGATTTAGCAACAGTTTAGTATTTTATAGACTCAATTGATACGTAAATTCCCTGTGGGATCGACTCTGGGCGTAATACCCTGGATTATATTTGCAACGCCCGCTTAGTCTTCTACAATACATAGTTGAGTGTGATCACCTACAATCACTTCTCAAGCCAAGCTAACTTAAACATTCGCCTAGAAACACATTCAGGGCAAATTCGAGACCATTCACAGGGGTACTTGGACTTGTAACAAAATACCTCACCTCTAACACACCTGGATTGTTAAAGAGAAAGGAGTCTATAGAACACAACAACTGCCTTCAAGATTGAAAATCGCTAATGGTTCAACTAAACCACTCGATGATTTCCTAAGTCAACACAAGACTCACAAGGTCACTAACTAGATATATTTCTTTTCAAAAACTTGTTTTTAATCATAAGCGCATAGTTAAGTGGGTTGGTACCAAGTGAAGCATGTTCAACCCTTATTTATTCAGTAACACTACTTGTTTTACCTAAACATCAAAACCTGACTTAACCCCTTAAGAAGGTTGTCACGCCATCCATAGTTGGGAAGAGCCACCCGGTTCACACAAGACCGACCTTTGGAAAGAACCGTGGTATTAAGAAAACCAAAGGCTTATTGTTGACAACATAAGAAGAAGATAACAAATCAAAAAGAAGCTAATAAAGTAACAAAAAGCTATACTATTAAGAAAGCAAAACGAAGAAGCTATGAAATAAACTACTGAAAGTAAGGCAAATGAATATATACAAGAAGGATGAAAATATGCATAATGGGGAGAAAATAAAGATAAAAGAAAAAGAAAAAGAGTATTAATGTTATTACAAACCCAAATGTAATCAAATGTCATCAACAGTCATCCAAACCATCAGAATTACCAAAATAGATCGCCCCCCAAAAGAGGGAAGACCAGTCTTTATATAGTTTTGAAAACGAGTAGTGCATATGCAAATTATAGAAATAACAATCAATCAACACCAATTAAGACGAACTGCACTCCTTTAATTAAGGAGTATAGTTCAAACAGTATAGTCAAGGTAAAATAAGGAAAAGAAATAAGTCCAATAGGACTGATTCTGTCAAATTAGGACAAGGAAATCACATAGTGGACAAATAAAACCAAATACAGAGTGTATAATTAAGGAAAGTTGAACTGATATTACATTTACAAAAGAAAACAGGGTATTAGTTTTGAAAATCAATTGACAGGATCTCGGATTCAATTGCAATCACAGGGAATCCGAAATAGTTAAGGAAATCATCACATAAACATGGAAGGAATTCAAAATTGGTACAGAATTACAGAAGGAATACACGAGATCATGTATTTTAAGGAAACCATCACAAGCAAGGGATTTTCACACAAAAGGATCAATATAAATCAACAAGTAAACAATCAGTAGGGTAAATATCGGAAATATCAAGCATTCAAATAGTAATAACTTATTAACACAGAGAGATGCTCGTAGAAACTAGGATTATAACAATAAATCAAACCAGGAGTTGCAGAGAGCACACGAAACATAGTCAAATAGGAAAGATCAACCCAGAACACTAAGGTTTCATCAATAACAGTTCAGATAACACAAAATCAAGAGACAATAACTTAAACATAAGCATGGATATCAAAAGAAAATCTAAAGGAAACTGCTTTGAGAACAGGGTATATAAACCCTAGTTTTCGAAATAGTTTAAAACCAAATTTTCCATAGAAAAACAAGAAGAAACTTCATAGCATGGTAAATATAAGACATATCTTAAAGAAAATCCAATGATACAGAGAACTAGGGTTTCGTGGAACCCCAGAAAAGATGGAAAACCTCGTGAGTGACCTCGATTCAGGCTAGGGGTACTGCAAACTTACCCAAATGGCCGGGGGATGGCCGGAACACGAAAACAGACCCATAGGAGGTGAGTGAACCGCTCCAGGTTCATCTGAAGAACCTAGGATGTCATTGAAGGGGTGAGAGGCAGGTAGATGGGTAGGAAGCGATGAAGGACCAAGGTTCCGGTGAGAATCCACCGGAGAAGACGACCAGAACCATCGGAGAAGACGAAGTCAAGGAGACTTCTAGAGAGTCGTAGAGAGAGGTAGAGAGAGATATAGAGAGGAAGGGTCTTGACAGAAAATGAGGGGTTGGTGAGGGGGTCGTTTGAATTAATTTAGGAAGGTAGAATCTGGGTCGTTGATCTAATTTGATCAACGACTCATATTAATTAGGTGTTTGGGCAGGATTAAATAAAGGATTGGGCTGGGTATTTATGGGTTACAGGTGGGTTGGGTATTGGGTTTTCAAAGTTGGCTATAATTTAAATAAATAGGGCTAAACGTTAAATACCTAATTAAATAAAATAATTAATTAATAAAATGGCTAGTAATTGTGTAAAAAATGGAATTGAGACCACATAAATGAAATTAAGGCAATTAACTAATATATAAAAATAAAAATGATCGTTTATTGATTTTAAGATGGTATAAATGTACATTTCTGCTATTATTGCAAACATTGCTGAAATTAGCTAAATAATGCCAATATTGGCTAATTTGTGAAATGATTAAATACTAAGGGAATAAAATAGGATACGAATAACATATTGAGAAAGAAAATGATTTGAAATTATTTATAACATCATTTATGAATAATTATAGAATATAAAGTATTGAATAAACAGGAAAATAATTTGGTAAAAATACGAAAAATTATGAGAAAATATCAGTTACTGTAAAGAGTGATTTTCAAGGTATATATGCAAGTTTGAAAATAATTTGGGAAAAATTGGGTATCAACACCTAGAAAGTGGAAAGTTAGGTGCCATCAAGGTCCCGACGGTGGGATTTCGGGTCGTGACAAGTTGGTATGAGAGAACTAGGTTGCCTAGGTCTCACATTTCACAAGCAAGCTTAGTAGAGTCTGGGGGATCGGTACGAAGACGTCTGTACTTATCTCCCAGAGGCTATGAAGTTTAGGAACAAATTTCACTTTTATTCGTCTCTATCGTGCGATTTTGTTTCCTCAATACTGACTGGACTCTTCTACTCTTATTCTCTCGCAGATGGCGAGAACACGTACCACTTCTTCAGTTGAGTAGTAGCCAGAGCCTCCAGTTGAAGCTTCTACGAGGGGCAGAGGTCGAGGCCGAGGCCATGGTAGAGGTCGAGGTAGGGGCAGGGATGAGCCCAGAGCCCCAACAATGGAGCCTCAAATAGAGTTTGAGGAGGATGCTCCAGCCCAGACTGTCCCTGCGAGGCCAGCTCAGGTTCCGGAGGGGTTCATTACCACCCTAGTGCTTCATAATGCTTTGGTCTATTAGGTGGGTCTTATGGAGATGGTGGCCCTGGCTGGCGCATTTCTTATGGTACTAGTCATCTCTTAGGCTGGCGGAGGGACACAGACTCTTGCTACTCACACTCGAGAGAGGATGGCTCCCTAGTATCAGACTCCAGCAGCTCAATCAATCAAAGCATTTCTGTTGGTTGTTGCAACACATGCCGGTAAAGGGACACCTATGTCTTTTGAGGCTTTGATGATATTGGACAAATTCACCAAGCTCTTTCTAATTAACTTCAGTGGTGCATCTTCAGAGGACTCCCAGGAGTATCTTGACAACTTTCATGAGGTTATACAGAACATGGGCATAGTGGAGACCAATGGGGTCAATTTTGCTGCATTTCATATGACTGGTTCCACCAAGAAATGGTGGAGAGATTATCTGTTGACCAGACCAATGGGGCTACCTGCTCTTACTTGGGATCAGTTCTCTCTGCTCTTCCTTGAGAATATTCTCCCTATTACATTGTAGAGAGGAGCATCGCCATCGATTCGAGCATCTGCAGCAGGGCAGTATGACTGTTACTCAGTATGAGACCCATTTTGTGGATTTTTCCCTCCATGCTCTTCTTTTACTTCCTAAGAGAGAGGGAGGGAGAGTGTGGAGGTTTATTGAGGGACTTTCTCAGCTTATCATATTGCAGATGGCTAAGGAAATTGGGAGTGAGATTTCTTTTGAGGAGGCGGTCAATGTCGCTAGGCTAGTCGAGGTGGTTCTTGCTCAGGGAGGTCAGGGGTCTGACAAGAAACCTCGTCATTCCAGTGGGTTCAGCGGCATCTCATATGGAGGCAGGGGTAATTTTGGTAGGGGCCATCCTCCAATGCCATTTCATTCAGCACTCCAGGCATCCCGCCGTGCTCCAGGTGGTCGTGGCCCTCACATGCCTTATTCTGATAAGCTAGCTACAACGCACCACCAGCTCCTATTAATGCACCTCTACTCCAGAGTTATCAGGGTGGTTACTCAGGTTGACATGGTTCGTTTCACGGCTAGCAGTCACAACATACGAGGTATTTTTATACTTGAGGTGATCGGAGGCACATTGCTAGATTTTGAACTCGTGCATCGAGCAATTCATAGCATTAGGGTTATCGTTCCATGGTCCCAGCACTGGGTGCTGCACCGCCTGCTCAGCGAGCTAGAGGTAGGGGTCAGGCAGCCAAAGTTGGTGGTTCGATCATTGGAGGTGGAGGTCAGGCCGCTAGAGGTGGAAGCCAGCCAGCCAGGGGCCGTCCTATAGATGTAGTTTAGAGTGGTGGGGCCCAGCCCCGATGCTATGATTTTCTAGCCAGGCATGAGGCTTAGTTATATGACGATGTTGTTACATGTATTGTTTCAGTTTGCAGTAGAGATGCTTCAATTATATTTGATATGGGGTCTTCTTATTCCTATGCGTCATCTTATTTTGCTTCACATTTGATTGTGCCTCATGATTCATTGAGTACCCCTGTATATGTGTCCACACCCACGGGGGATGCTATTGTTGTAGATCGTGTTTATCGTTTATGTGTTGTCGCTATTAGAAGTCTTGAGACTAGTGTATATCTCCTACTTCTCGATATGGTTGATTTTGATATTATAATGGGTATTGATTGGTTGTTACCTTATCACGCTATATTGGACTATCACGCAAAGACGATGACCTTAGCCTTTTAGTAGTTGCATCTATTAGAGTGGAGTGGGGAATCTTGGACATTCTACCAGCAGTGTTATCTCTAATATGAAGGATCGAATTATGGTAGAGAAGGGGTGTTTAGCTTATTTGGCTTATTTTTGGGATTCTAGTACCGCGGTTCCTTCCATGGATTATGTGCCAGTTGTCTGTGAGTTTCTAGAGGTATATCCTGCAGACCTGTCGGGAATGCCACCCGACAAGGATATTGATTTCTGTATTGATTTGGCTCAGGGCACTCATCCTATCTCTATTCCTCCATACCGCATGACACCACCAGAGTTGAAAGAATTGAAGGAACAATTGCGGGATTTTCTTGACAAGGGCTTCATTAGACCTAATGTCTCGCCCTGGGGTGCACCTTTGTTGATTGTGCGGAAGAAGGATGTATCAATGAGGATGTGCAAAGGATATCGACAGTTGAAAAATGTCACAATCAAGAACAAGTATCCATTGCCGATGATTTATGACTTATTTGATCAGCTTCAGGGTGCCAAGGTGTTTTCGAAGATTGATTTGAGGTCTAGATATCATCAGCTGAGGATTAGGGCATCTGATGTCCCTAAGACAACTTTTCGGACTCGATACTGACATTACGAGTTTCTGGTGATGTCCTTTGGGTTGACAAATGCCCCAGCAACATTCATGGATTTGATTAACTAAGTGTTCAAGCCTTATTTGGAATCCTTTATAATTGTGTTTATTGACGATATCTTGATCTACTCCCGCAGTCGAGAGGAGCATGAGCAGCATCTTATGGTTGTGCTTCAGACTCTTAGAGACAACCTATTATATTCCAAGTTCTCGAAGTGCGAGATTTGGCTAGATTCAGTCGCTTTCTTGGGGAACGTTGTTTCAGTAGTGGGCATTCAGGAAGATCCTAAGAAGATTGAGGAAATTTAGAACTGGCCTAGAGCTAATTCAGTCACTGAGATCTGAATTTTTTTAGGTTTGGCGGGCTATTATCGTCAATTCGTGGAGGGGTTTTCATCTATAGTAGTCCCGTTGACCAGGTTGACCCAGAAGGGTGCCCCGTTCATATGGTCAAACGAGTGTGAGGCAAGCTTTCGGATGCTCGAGAGTGCTTTGACTACAGTATTGGTGTTGGTGTTGCCCACATGTTCAGGATGTTACACGATATATTGTGACGCTTCTCGTGTTGGGCTCGGTGCAGTATTGATGCAGGAGGGCATGTTGATTGGATATGCGTCGCGACAATTGAAGGTTAGGAAAATAATTACCCTATCCATGACTTAGAGTTGGCTGCCATTGTTCTTGCGCTGAAGATTTTGACGCACTATCTATATGGCGTGTCCTGCGAGGGTTTTACTGATCATCAGAGCCTTTAGTATTTTGTTCAAGCAAAATGATCTCAATTTGAGGCAGAGGAGGTGGTTGGAGCTATTGAAAGACTATTATATCACCATCTTGTAACATCCTGTGAAGGGCAATATGGTAGGCGATGCATTGAGTAGGAAGGCAGCGAGTATGGGCAACCTTGTGTTCATTTTAGTCGGTGAGAGGCCGCTAGCATCAGATGTTCAAGTTTTGGCCAACCAGTTTATGAGGTTGGATATTTCAGAGACCAGTCGTGTTCTAGGGTCGTGTTTGTGTGCCTAATGTGGATGGATTCGTGATTTAATTCTTGAAGAGGCCCATAGTTCCCGATATTCTATTCATTCGGGCGCCGCAAAGATGTATCAAGACTTGTCCCATTATTATTGGTGGAGGAGGATGAAGAAGGATATAGTTTCTTATATAGCTTGGTGCCTAAATTACCAGCAAGTGAAGTATGAGCAACAAAGACCTGGTGGTTTGCTTCAAAAGATAGAGATTCCTGAGTAGAAGTGGGAGCGTATCACTATGGATTTCATTGTTGGAATCCCACAGACGCAGAGTAAGTTCGATGTCATTTGGGTCATTGTGGACAGGCTGAAGTCAGCGCATTTCATTCCTGTGGCAGTTAACTACTCTTCGGAATTTGGTAGAGATTTATATCTGCGAGATCGTCCGTCTTCATGGTGTGACCGTGTCTATCATTTCTAATCAAGGTACATAGTTCATCTTGCACTTCTGGAGGGAAGTACATCATGAGTTGGGCACGCGGGTTGAGTTGAGCACATTGTTTCATCCTCAGACGGAGGGACAGTCCGAGCGCACTATTCATATATTGGATGATATGCTCTGCACATGTGTTATAGACTTCGGAGGATCGCGGGATATCTTGCACCCTTACAGAGTTCGCCTACAACAACAACTACCACTCGAGCATTCATATGGCTCCCTGTGTGGCATTATAAGGTAAGCGATGTCGGTCACCAATTGGTGGTTCCAGCCGGGAGAGGCTCGGTTGTTGGGCACATATCTAGTATAGGATTCCTTGGATGAGGTCAACATTATTCAGGATCGACTTCGCACAACTCAGTCCAGGCAGAAGAGTTATGCTAACCGAAGATTTCGTGATGTTGCATTCATGGTCGGGAAGAGAGTGTTGCTATAGGTATCACCCATGAAGGGTGTCATGAGGTTTGGAAAGTAGGTCCTAGGTATATCAGACCTTTTGAGATTCTTAAGAGAGTGGTAGAGGTAACGTACAGGGTTGCGTTGCCTTCAGGGCTATCAACAGTTCATCCAGTGTTCCATATATCCATGCTCCGGAAGTATCACGGAGATCCTTCCCACGTGTTACATTTAAGCTCAGTCCAGTTGCACAAGGATTTGACTTATGAGGAGGAGACGGTGGCTATTCTAGCTTGACATGTTCGTCAGTTGAGATCAAAGAGTTATCCTTCAGTTCGAGTGAAGTTGAGAGGCCAGCTCGTTAAGGCAGCTACTTGGCAGTCCGAGTCAAAAATACAGAGTATATATCCCCGCCTTTTCACTGGTCCAGGCAATTTTCTATCTCTATTTGAGGAAAAATGATTGTTTTAGAGGTGCTCATGTTGAAACCTAATTCTGTGATCCGAAGCCTTAAAAAATCATATTTTAGCCTTCCTTGATTTGTGTGCGTAGTCCGTACGTCTTTCCAAAAAGCTTTTATGTTAAGAATTGATAAAACTAAGAAATTTTGCCTAAAAACTTCATTTGAATTGACTACGAGTAACATTTTTGTTAAAGGATCCGGATTTGTGTTTTGATGGTCCCGGCGGGTCCGTATCGCGATTTGGAACTTGGACGTATGCCCGAAATCAAACTCGGAGGTTCCTAGCCCGAGATATCGGACTTTGTCAAAATTTTATAGTTAAGGTTTATTTAATTTGAAATGTTTAACCAACAATTACTTTTTGGATAACGGGTCCATATTTTGGTTGCATAACCCGGTATAGGTCCAATACAATATTTATGACATGTCGGTGAAATTTGATGAAAAATGAAGTTGGTTTGACGTGATTCGGACGTCCGGTTGTGAAAATAGTGATTTCAAAGTTTTCTTGAAAAGTTCATTTGGTTTGGTGTTCAATTCATAGTTCTAGGTTTTATTTTGGTGATTTGATCGTGCGAGCAAGTTCGTAAGATGTTTTTAGACTAGTGTGTACTTTTGGTTTAGAGCCCCGAGGGCTCGAGTGAGTTTCCAATAGGCTACAGAGTGAATTTGGACTTACAAAATTTGCTGGTGTGCTTCAGTTCTTGTTGTAGGCATTGCGAGATCAAGCTTCCCATTTGCGACCACTGTTGGGTTCATATTTGCGATCTACTCATCGCATTTGCGAAGATTAGCTGGGGAGTCCAGAGTTCGCATTTGCGAACAATTTCTTACAATTGTAATGGGATCTGGGGAGGGGTACTCTTTGCATTTGCGATCGCTTGGTCGCATTTGAGGCCTTGCCTGTGTTTGCATTTGCGAGCTATTCTTCGCATTTGCGAAAAATGCAGAAGTTGAAGTGCTTCGCATTTATGATGGTTCCTTCTCCCATTCTTAAAATTTTCAAAACCTAAACACAAGAGGCGATTTTCTGAAGAACTGTTCTTCCCCAAATCATTGGTAAGTGATGCTAAACTAATTTCTTTCAATCTTTCACTACTTTTCCTAAGATTTCAACTTAAAATCTAAGGTTTTTCATGGTGGAATTTGGGGTTTTTGGGTAGAAACTAGGGATTTGATAAATTGGGGATTTATACCTCAAATTGAGGTCGGATTCCAAAATAAATTACATAACCGAGCTCGGGGGTGAATGGGTAATCAGGTTTTGTCCAAATTTTGAATTTGGACCAAGCGGGATCGGGTGTTGACTTTTTAAAAATGGCCTAAATTGATTTCTTTGCAATCGTTGGTGTCGCACCCTGTTTTCTCGCGAAAGCGGGCTTTGACATACTACAACTCTTTTGGATAGAAGATGGGGTGCTAAAATAAAAAAAATAGTCGCGCGTTAGGACACCTATCATGCAGATAACTCTGTTTGACTAGTCAACACCACCAATGATCGGGTAAGTTCTCAAATTACCTCAAAGAGAAGGTATTAGGAACTCTTAGATGTCCATAAATGTAGGTCACGGCCAAAATCAGGACTATGCGGATTACAGTTAGGCAAGATAAACAAAGAGAGTAAGGGTCAAAGAAATTTATTGAAACACAATGAGAAATAAGGTTTACAAGGATAACAATAGTAGGTCTATATCTGATAACTAAACGTATAAAGAAGGAAAAAAAGGGGGATCCTATGTTTTTAGTCTAAAAGATTGCCCGTGCAACATAAATATTACTTCGTAACTCCCTTGAAGTAGGGAGTTACTCGTATTATTCAGCAGGCATAGACTATCATCTCCTGCTACCCGATTACTATGTTAAAGTCGTTTACCTAAAAGCGTTCTAATTCAATTCTAAGTTGTACCTTAGCGTGCACTACCTATCCCATGCATTGGACCTCTATTTGGGTGGTTCTAGATTTTACTTAGGCTGCTCAAAATTTTAAAAGATAGGCGACATAAAAAACACGTAAGACTTCATGTAAAGTCAGTTAAGGGTTCACGTTAGCCTCCACAATTATACAACAAATGCACGAAAATAGATTTTTTGCATTGGACGTTAGGTAGTAGACAAATTAGAACTGAGGTAGATTGAAGTCATTAAGCTCTATATACATGGTCTCTAAACAGCTGCCCAGTTTAAGAAATCTAATATTGCTATGCCGTTTTTGGGGATACAAATTATAAATTATTAAACCTATAGACATGATCTCTAAGTGATCTATGCAACAAGGGGAGTGAAAACCAGTGGAAATGCTCGAAATAATTCGTGTTTAAGCCTATGTGCATGCTTTCTAAGTGAGTGGCAGTATTTTAGATAAGTTCAACTAATTAGTAGTTAAAACTGATTTATAACTCTTCGTTCCTATAGACATATTTTCTAGGTGAGATACAGTAGCTGGTGAATTAATTAAGAACCTATAGGCATTATATCTAGATGAAGACAAGTAGAACATAAGCTAGAATGATCCTATAGGCATGTGGTCTAATGCTGCAACCATGCTAATTGAGGAGGCAATTGAACAAATTGAAAGGCAGTCATTGTCATCTGTTTCCTATATGCATGATATCTAATGAACATGTTGTAGTAAAACACGGGAACAAATGGAGTACTTAAGCTTATGCTTTGATAATAAATAAGTTATGTGAGTGTGTGATTTCCCTAATGGAATGATTTCTACATGTGTACATGGAAATCTGAATAACATACATGACAGGTTGGATAAAAATAACAAGAGAGAGTCATATGAACCCTATAGGCATGTTTTCTACCCTTATGCAAACATTAGAATATACATGTGTCCCCAAATTTCACTAACACCTCAATTATTTATTACAATGTTATTACACACCAAATGATGAAAAAAATTACATAAGAAGCTATAGCAGGCCTACAATAGGCGCAAAAAGTACCAAGTATCGACTTGGCTTTCAGCAGACTCTTCTTCGCAAACAACATGCCTACATTCAAATGGGACTATGCCCACAAGCACAAGCCCAACAGTCACAGAGGAACTCAGACCAAATCCAAACAATAAATAAACCAGTTTGCATGTTAGAAATAGCCCAAGTCCTAGTAGTAAAGAGAGTGGCCAAAGAACCCCAAATCCCAGTGTCTCTGAGTTCACAAGGGTTTCAAATGTACCTCGAGAAGCACTCACACTAGGGAGGTCAATATAGAGAGTTTTGATGGCCTTGACTTTCAGCCGGCCAAGGGTGATAGATTCAACATAGTGTAGGTAATAAATGAAAGTGAGAGAACAGTGATCAAATGATAGAATTTGAGGAGGTGAACTTATATTTTAGAAGTAGACCTAACATGGGTGGTTAAACAAAGAACATACAAGCAAAGAAAATAAACAGAACTCAAATAACATGGTTGATATCACAAGTTAAAACACTTAGCATATTAGACAGAAAACCTTTTGAAAGAGGCAATGGAATCAGGTTTTTCTAACATTATAGGTTCAACATACAAGAGTGAACAATGCCCCACAAGTTTTGAATAGAGCACCAACTTGAAGGATTTCAAATGTCAATCTAGTATAATAACAGTTCTAGCATGAAAGTTCTAATAAAGTCACAAATATCATATTAACATACCAATGGTGTAGCTTGGCCAATATCATGAAAACTTAACATGATGGAGAATAGGTCATAGTACAAAAACTTAGTACATGAAAAAGGTATGTTAGTTACTCATTAACATACATAAGAGGTAAAATAGAATGTTTATCCTAAAATCCTAAGCGATGCTAGGGATCAGGATATCAAGGAAACATGTTTAGAGTAAACCTTAAAGTAGTCTTCCATACAGTTGTGGCTAGTACACAAAGAAAAATCGATAAGACATAACACTCATCCTTAAATGATTCATTCAAAGTAGAGGAAGGTTTCCATAGAGTTGTAGTAGTATCCAAAGCAAGGTATGAATAAAATTCTATAACTAACAGCATATAGTGACAACAGTCAGATTCATATCAAAATAGGCACGTATTGAAGCTCAAAACTGAAACGTATTCATATGCTACATGTACATAACTAATTCTAGAAGAAACAAAGAACCAACAGAGAGTGAAATCCATAATGAAGAATACATACTAGCCAAACACAAACTAAGAACAAAGAAGTAAACTATCTAATGCATTCATCTATCATAGTATGACAAAGGAGTATTGAGCACTATCATAATAGTGCAATATCAATGATTTACAACTAAATAATACTCATAGAATTCAAACACATATAGGTATGCGGAAGGAAAAAAATAAAATTAACATTGCAAGGATTAAAAGCACTAACCAACAACAAAATTATATGAGCAAAAGAATAGTAAAGAGCTCATTAGCAAGAACCCCATGTCTATGTGGCTTCAGAGTTAACAAGAACCTCGTAAGGGCCCCGAGCAGTGCTTTCACCAGAGGATGTTGTTTAATACTATGGCATTGGCTTTTAGCCCGCCAAAGAGCCAAGTATTTTAGAGAAGGCGAGCGAGTGAGGAAAGTAATAACAGTGATAACTTCTTCTTTTAGAGGGGAATCGGGGAGGGTTTTATATAGTAGAAGATTTAAACGAACAAACAAGGAAAATCATCACTCAAATACAAAAAAGAAAATAATATCACATGCAATCGAAAAAATCAACGAGGAAAAGGGAAAAATCTCAAACCCTAGTTGATAGAAATCAAAGATTCAACCAAAAACCTTAGGGAATCAACCCCATATCGTCTTGCCATGAGTGTATATAGACGAAATACCGTATAAATATTGAAGCTTGAAGATGGGTTCCACATGATTACAGGTCTGGTACTTGCCAAAAATAGGCAAGTACCAAGTAATACCAAAATTGTGTAAGTAACAAAAGAATCGAGCATATATGGAAAGGGAATCATGAAGAGATTCAATAATAGAAATAGAGTTGGGAGATTTAGAAGAGGCGGCTGCTAGGGTTTGAGAGGAAAAGAGAGAACATATGGAGGGAAACAGAGCGACAATCTCCAGGGAAAATGGGGATTAGGGTTATGGTGATGAATATAAGGAGTGTGAGGGGAGTGTTGTGAGACGTTGATCATTTTTTATCAACGACTAGGATTTAAACAAGATGGTTCGGGTTTTGGACTGGGTAGGTTTATTAGGATGCTGGAGCTGCTGAGATTATTGGGCCAAGGTTCTATTTGGACCTTAATTCGGTCCAAAATTAATCCTAATTTTGGGCCAGATTTTAAAAGATAATTAAGGAAAAATAAATTAATAAAAAATAGTTAAAATAAAATATATAAATGTAATTTATGCAAATTAATATTTTAAAACAATAGTAGAAGATTATAAAAATGTAAGATACTATTTTAACCTTGAATAAAATGACAAATGCAATAAAATTGTAAAATGTAGGCTATTATTGCAAGATTGTGAAAATAACTTACAAATACTGATGTAATTATATAAAATGAATTAAAAATATTTGAAACATCTATTATTGTTACAAATAATAATTTGAATGAGTAATTAGTAAATATTCAAGTAATTTAAATGCGAGAAAATTAATTTTAACTATAGAAAATGTTTGTATAGATTTTGTAAACTAAATAATGATGCAAAAATGATAGTTTGAAAGTGTATATATATATATATATATATATATATATTGAGAAAATATAAGTGCAAAATTGCGTATCAACAGGTGTCCCTCTTTACTCGGGAATGATGAAAGAGTTGTCGGATAAGGAAAATGATGACCAATTTTGACCGAATTGAGTGAGGAATAATTTGAAAAATGGGAGTCAAACCCTAGTTCCTGAGTTGCCTACATATCCCTGGTGTTCCGGGAATCAAGTCGAGTGTAGTTCTGGATCCAATAGTGAATGGCACTGATGAACTTGTTGTAGGAATGTTCGCGTTTCGGAAAAGGTTCTTTTGGGTAGGAATGTATCGGATAAATTTATGTGAAGTCATGAATGTGAATTTAATACGTTATGGATGTATCACAGAGAAAATATATGAACGATCATAGAGTAAAAGTGGGCAATTGCTGGTGGTCGGTTGCGTTTGAAACAACTGAAGAATGAGAGCCTTGTGAATGGAAACCGGAGCGAAGATTTCTCTCATTCGTATAACGGTTAGTTCACGGATTACCAGCAAAACTTAAAACATGGTGCATGCAAATATATATGGGTTATTAGAAACATTTAAACATGATGCAAATTCCCTTTGGTCCAAGAATGTTGTCTTTGGATGTTGAGGATGATATCCTTAGACCATGATGTTCTGGGCTATGTAACGTATGATAAGATATTCGCAGGCCATGAAATGGTGACCTCGGTCCATGAGGATGGTGCCTTCAGACGATGAAGCTTTTTAATAATGATGTGCAATATTGAGAGATCCTCAGGCCATGGCATGGTGTCTCCCGTCTATGAGGATGATGCCTTCAGACTATGGTGCCTTCGGACAAGATGGAGATGTTTCATCCCATGAAATGCAAAGATATGATGCTTGGTCATATGCGAAAATGTGACAAGACAAAGCTTAGTCTTGTGTAAGACAAAGGTAGTGCTTAGACCTAGGTGAAGAGAAGATAATGTTGGTTCTTAGATAGCGTAGTGGAGATAGTATTTAATCTTATGCAAAGAAAGGAAATGCTTAGCGTTATGTAGTTACGGAGGCAATTCTTGACCTCATGCATGAAGAGCAAGAAATGCTTAGTCTCAATGCAGGGAAAGGCGGTACTTAGCCTTATGAAATTAGGGATGACGTGCTTAACCTCATGCAAGAAGAGGAGACAATGCTTAGTCTCCTGCAGGGAAAGGTAGTTCTTAGCCTTATGCAATTAGGGAGGAAATTCTTAGCCTCATGTGATAAGAGGAGACAATTCTTAGTCTCAGTGCAAAGAAAAGCAGTACTTATGCAATTAGGGAAGCAATGTTAAGCCTCATGCAAGAAGTGAAGACAATTCTTAGTCTCATGCGGGGAAAGGCAATGCTTAGCCTTATACAATTAGGGATGCAATTCTTAACCTCAGGCAAGAAGAGGAGACAATGCTTAGTCTTATAGGGGGAAAGGCAATGCTTAGCCTTATGAAATTAGGGAGGCAATGCTTAACCTTATGCAAGAAGAGGAGACAATGCTTAGTCTCAATGCAAGGATAGGCAGTGCTTAGCCTTATCCAAGGATGGAGGTAGATCTTAACCTCATGCAAATAATGAGAAGGCAGTGTGAATGTAGAGTATTTCTTAGCTGGAGGTGTTTGCACTAGGCAATTTGTCGCCATGAAGGTGGTGACTTGATGTATTTTCGGATAATGTTGTATTATCATGCCTCCGTCAAAAGACAAATCATGAGTTTTGTGGGGAAAGGTCGACTCGTGGTTTTGTCTCCTTGCTTGACCTTTGCTCATGTCTTGAGATCCTGTTTGAGCTACCCTGGGTGACATCTGGCCATCATAGAAACAAAGTTTTCGAAAAAATATGCATGCGTTTGATAAATTGTATAAAAAATATAGTTACTTGAAATGTAGTGGTATGTGATATCAAATAATTTAAATAAACCAGTGACCATGACACATTTTAGAGACATTGCGACCTCCTTGCCTAAGAATTTTGAAAGACCTCCTAAAATTTCTACACCAGTTTTAAATGCTATACTTTTTTACTATTCCCTATATGATGAAGTTGGTTGAACTTGCGATCTTTCCCCAATTTCTGATCACGGGGAAAATGAAGATTTCATTAAGATGTGATAGAACCCACAGGGCTGCCTACGTATCTGCTCTTTAACGGGAATCAAGTCAAGCGTGGTTTAGTTAGATCAAGAGAAGAAATGTAAACAATCCTAAACATAGTATCTCTTGACTGCACCTGAGTTGATGGGTTTTGGCCAATTCTCTCCGTCCATTTCTGCAAGTATGATTTATCCTCATTTTAATACTTGATGGGCCATGTAAAGACCTTGCCAGCTGGGTGAAAGCTTCCCTTTGGCTTCAAGTTGATGTGGGAAAATCCGTTTTAGTATCAATTACCTTGGTCTGACCTTTTTGTTGAAAGCGCTGGACATTCTGTACTGGTAGAGTTGACCGTGACATACCGTATTCATTCTCTTTCCGTAAATGAGAGCTAGTTGTTCATAGATACATTGTACTCATTATGCGTCATTGAGCTCAGCTTCTTGTATGATTTTTATCTAATGGATTTCTACTTCGATAGGAATAATCGTTTATGTACCGTAGACAAATAAATAAGGGGTTTCCCCAGTTGATGTGAGAACCGTGGTACGATACTCGAGCAGGGAAAACGACAGGTTCTCGTGACATTGCATGTAATTATCTACCATTTTCCTTATTATCTTCTTGATGTTCTTGTTGGCGGCTTCCACAACTCCATTCATTTGCGGCATGTATGCTGCGGAATTCTTATGCTTGATTTTGAAAGTTTCAGACCCGTCCTTCATTAGATCACTATTGAGATTGGCGGTGTTGTCGGTACCGATTGACTCTAGGACTCCAAAATGACAAACAATGTGGTCTCGAACAAAATTTGCGACCGACCCTCTTAATTACAACTTTGTAAGATACGACCTCAACCTATTTTGAGAAATAGTCTATGGCCACTAGAATGAACCTATGCCTATTTGAAGCAGCGAGTTCGATTGGACCAATGACATACATGCCCCCAAGCGGTGAAAGGCCAGGTGCACTGAGGATGAGTTGCATGCTCCAGATACTCTCCCTTTTTCCAAGTATTCTTTGATGTCATGGAGCTACGGATTTCTGTCACTTTCTTCTTCAACATGAGCACAATAATCCAATTTATTATGAATTCCTATTGGTATAGGATCGATGAAATTCTTGTATGGGTGTTGTATCAAGGAAGATAAAGTGGCCAATGCATCTGCGAACTCATTCTAAATCCTTGGAACATGTTTGAACTAAATGTTCGTGAACCTCTTGATCAACTCTCATACACAATACATATATGGTAATATCTTGGTGTTCTTGGTAGCCCATTCTCCTAAAACATGAGGTACCAAAAGATCGGAATCTCCAATTACTAGCAACTCCTGAACGTTCATGTCAATGGCTAACCTGAGTCCCAAGATGCAAGCCTCATATTCAGTCATATTGTCGGTACATGGAAACATGAGTTTTGAAGATACCAGATATTGTTGGCCATTTTCTGATACTAAGACAGCTTCGACATCCACTTTTTTGAAGTTTGCAGCTCCAACAAAGAACATTCTCCAACTATCATATGTTTCAGTGATATCTTCTCCTATGAATGATACCTCTTCGTCAGGAAAATACGTTTTTAATGGTTCGTATTCTCCATCTACATGATTTTCTGCCAGATGATCTTCCAATGCTTGCCCTTTGACCGCCTTTTGAGTTAGATTGATGATGTCGAACTCGCTCAGCAATATCTTCCATTTTGCTAACTTTTTCGTAGGCATGGGTTTCTGGAAGATGTATTTCAATGGATCCATACTTGATATGAGATATGTGGTGTATGCACCAAAATAATCCCTCAACTTTTGAGCTATCCATGTCAAAGCGCAGTAGATGTGCTCCAACAAAGAGTAATGAGCTTCATAAGGTGTTAATTTCTTACTCAGATAATATATTGCTTGCTTTTTTCTCCCAGTCTCATCATGTTGTCCCAGAACACAACCAAGAGCCCCATTTAGTACGGAAAAATAAGGCAGCAAAGGCCTTCTTGGTTCTGGTAGGACCAGGACAAGTGGTTTAGAAAAATACTCCTTGATTTTGTCGAAGGCTTTCTGACATTTTTCAATCCAGCTTGTCGCAACATATTTCTTCAGCATTTGGAAGATTATCTCACAGATCATGGTTGATTTCCCTATGAAACGGCTGATGTAGTTAAGACGCCCTAATAAACTAATCACATCTTTCGTATTCATCGGAGGTGGCAAATACTGGATAGATTTGACCTTTGACGGGTTTAATTCAATCCTTATGAATTCTAGCAATTTTCCTGCAGAGGCTCCGAAGGCACACTTTGTAGGATTTAGTTTTAGATTGTACCTTCTGAGCTGATCAAAAAATTTCCTCAAGTCTGCTATATGATATGTACTTTTTCTTGATTTGACGATGACGTAATCCACGTACACATGTATTTCCTTCTATATCGGATCATCGAAATCGTTGTTATGGCTCTCATGTAAGTGCCTCTAGAATTCTTCAAACTGAATGACATCATTTTATAACAGTACATCCCTCATGTCTTGATAAAAGATGTCTTTTCGGCATCCTCTTCATCCATCCAGATCTGATGATACCCCGCGAAGCAATCCACAAAGGACGAGGTTTCATGCTTGGCACAGTTGTCGATCAATATGTGTGTATTGGGCAATCGGGAATCATCTTTGGGACTCTCCCTATTCAAATCTCGGTAATCAACACACACTCTGACTTTCCTATCTTTCTTCAGAACCGACACATTATTGGCCAACAAAGTCGTATATTCAACCACTCTGAGAACCTTGGCTTTGATTTGCTTAGTGACCTCCACTTTTATCTTCAGACTCATATCTGGCTTGAATTTTCTTAGCTTCTGTTTTACCGGTGGACACATGGGATCGGTAGGTAACATGTGAGCCACTATGGAGTTTCTCAAACTAGTCATATCATCGTAGAACCATGCGAATATATCTTCATCTCTCTTAACATTTGGACAAACTCTTCCTTCTCGGATGGTGATAGGTGAGTTCTTATACATGTTTCCTTGACCGTTTCGAAGTCCCCTAAGTAAATTGTCTCAGTCTCGTGTAAATTAGTCTTAGGATTACTTCGAAGTTCTCCACTTCTCTAACAATTTCCTCATGTATTATATCATCTTCTAGATCCTCTGAATCACTATCCTTATGTTGCGTTGTTTCATTACATGTCACAGTCGTAGGTTCATCAGGATAGGTAATAATAATGTTGTCGAGAGAGAATGTAAAGAATAATAATAAATACCAAAAATAGCAATGAACTAATAAAACATTCAAAACGTCAACAACTACGGCTCGATGACTCGAGCCAATTGATTCAAAACAAAATACGTTCAAAAAAAAAAATTCAAAATGTCTTAGATGCTAAAAATTGCTTTAAAAAATAATTGATGCTAATTTCCAGGCTACCCAGGAATTCGACGGGCCTGGGATAGTGAAACATTCCAATTTTTGAGAACAACTCCTTTCTCCACGATCTGAATAGTAAGGTTTTCCTCCTCCTCCTCAACTATCACACTGCAGTCCATGTGTTCGTCGTCCAGAAACTGAATCCTTATACATGCTAAAGGCTTCATCTTCCTCAGACCCCTACATCATGTCAGCTTGATGAAATGTCTGGTGCAATGGTGGTACCGATTTTTAAAGTGGATAATAACGACTGCGCCACGTTGGAGACCAATCCTGGTACTCTTTCCAAGTATATTTGTACCCAAGCCTGAAAGTTGTACCATGACGCTTTGACTCTAACGATTTGGTGATCCCTTGGAGATTTTTTCCGAGACCCTTTCCATGTTCATACCATGTCCATACCAGTATGATTTCTATTTTGTTTCTCCACCATTTGTCCTTTTCAATTGTGTGGACGCACTCAATGCGATGGTATGTTTCTCCACCTAGCTTCCTCATGTTCTCGATGACTGGAACATTCAGATTGGTATAGATGGGATTACTATTATCTCCATGGATGATCACCTCCTTGTGGTTCCATTCAAACTTCATAGCCTGATGCAGAGTAGAAGCCACGACCCCAATGGAATATATCCATGGTCGTTCCAATAATAGATTGTAGGTAGTAGATATATCCAGCACTTGAAACTCCAAATCAAACTAGGTTGGTCCCATATGTAGGCTGAGGTTGAATCTCCGATTGTGGCCCTTTGAGATCCATTATACTCCTTCACGTTCATGCTCCCTGATCTTATCTTGGGCATGCCTTTACCCAACCTCTTTAGAGTAGTCAGTGGACATATATTGAGACTTGAACCCCCGTCTATCAGGACCCTGGCGATGAACTTATCCTCAAATTGCACCGTGATGTGTAATGCCCTATTGTGACATAGTCCTTATGGTGGTGGCTCGTCTTCATGAAAAGTGATTATATGGATTTCTAATACCTGCCCGACCATGTTGACCATTTGCCCACTAGTGATGTTGGTGGGTACATAATCTTTTCCCAACACCTTCACCAGGGCATTCCGGTGTGTCTCGGTGTTTTACAGCAGTTATAAGATGGATATCTGAGCGGAGGTTTTGTTCAAATGGTAGACCGCATAGTATTCTCTCGCTTGAACTTTTCTCCTAAGGTCATCAGGGCCAGTTTCAATGACACGTGTCTTAGCTGAAGCTTCTTTTCTTGTTCCTCCCAAGTGGTCTGGCGTACAAACCCTGCTAGTTCTAGTCATGCCTTGTGCTGCACCTGTTTCTTCAATTTTTGCTTTTCCATTCCTTCTTGCTTCGGCAACATAATCCCAGGGTATGGCATTAGACTTATAAGAGGGCATGGATGCTACCATCACTGTGAAGGGTGTGGTCACTTCAACTCTTAATGGTGCTGGTACGGTTACCTTGAATTCAAATGCTTCTTGGGTTTGTACGAAAATGGGCGTGAGGGTGACTAGAGATGTTTTAGGATCATCCCCCTCCCGAATGAGTCAGATTGACCCCTCTGGATCCCACTCTTCATCGGTCTCTATCACATTCACTCCCTCAACTCTATGATCCGGGAGAGGATTGTTACGAATATTGGGTGCGGCTTTTTTTCCTGTATGACCTTGTTGTCAATCATTATCTGAATCCTGTCCTTCAAAGTGCGACACTAATCAATGGTATGGCCCTTCATGCCTGAATGATAGGCACATCTATTGTTTGGGTTAATCCACTGAGAAAAGTTTTCCATAGCAAAGTTTTCCAGAGCCCTACAACCTGACCCTACCTGGCGTTAGGGCTGAAACGCCAGCCCTACGCTGGCGTTAGCCAGGCCTTTGGGTCAAAACGCCCAGGGTTCCCAGTTTCGGCCAAATCCGAGTTTTGACGAGTTTAAGTGTTTCCCGGTCGAAATAGAAGGCCCCTACACGTTTAGGGTTCGCCCTAAACATACAAATAGACTCCTAAAAACACAACTACGGGGTTCAGAAGGCATTCAAAGGATTCAACAGAAAAAAATCATTGAAGTGCCAAAACATTGATTTCTACATCTAGTATTCATTACTTTGTATTTCAATTACACAATTTATTTTAGTTTTCATTCCCAATAACATGAGTAGCTAAATTCTTTAGCCTAGGGTTTTGGTAGAACCCGTTGGGGATGAATTCATTGTGATATTAATATACTTTGGTTGATTAATCTCGTTTTGTTCAAATACGTTCTTATTATAGTTGATTGAAAGGGCCCTTAATTAACTATTCCTATTTATTATGTATCTACTTGAGAAAGAGTGCATATTTAGGTAATTACTTGAACAACACCACACCTGGAGTATAGACGAAAGTCATAACCGAGGGTTTAG
The DNA here is from genome assembly GCA_005239525.1 of Nicotiana knightiana. NCBI lineage: Eukaryota > Viridiplantae > Streptophyta > Magnoliopsida > Solanales > Solanaceae > Nicotiana > Nicotiana knightiana. The sequence continues at coordinate 130,026 of ML393313.1, forward strand.
AGCCAATCTAAAGTGAACTGTATTGTGATCTAGCTAGCGTAACTTGAGAAAGTGCGTTTAGTAAATTATCATAATTACTTGAGAGAGATTTATGATAGTTAGAGCGTTCATGATTGACAGAGATAGCCAATTAAATTATAAGAAATATCCAAGGAAGAATTCACCAACGGGGGAAACCATAACCGTAGACCCTTATTTATCATTGATTACATTATATTGTTAGTTAATTGTTAATTTATTACTTTGTTATTAGATTTAGTAAGCATCACCAATTGATATTTAAAAGTCTTGAGAAAAGTGATTAAGTAACAGTTTAGTATTTTATAGACTCAATTGATACGTAAAATTCCCTGTGGGATTGACTTTGGGTGTAATACCCCAGATTATATTTGCAGCGCCCGTTTAGTCTTTCTATAAGACATAGTTGAGCGTGATCAATAGATATAGTTAGAAGCTACGTACGGAATCTCGTCACCTCGCGTGTACATAGCCCCAAGAAATAGAAGCACATAATAATTTAGTTCACCTATGAGGTTAATTCCTTATTACAAGGTTTGAAAAGAGACTTACCTCACTCCGAAGTTCCATAGCCGGTTCCCAAGTATTTCCAACAAGTCAAACCGATGGCCAACGCTCCAAAACTAGTCAATAAATGTGCAAATCCATAAATACATACTACAATTTACAATAATTTCCATCTCTGCTCGAAAAGTCGATAAAATTAACCTTCAGGCCCATATGCCCGGATTCCAAAAAATTTCGAAGATAAACATTACCCATAACATCACAAGCTCAATTATATTATTGTCAATTCCATGCCCAAATTTGTGGTGAAAACCCAAAAATACCAATTCCTAGGTTTTCTACCAAAACCCCTAATTTCGTCTAAATTTCCATGTATAATCAAAGTATTTAACTTGAAACAGGTGGGAATCACTTACCTTGACATAGATGACGAAATTCTCCCTTCCAAGAGCTCCAAATATCACCCAACCAAATGAAAAATGGCAAAATCCCGTCTTTTAAAAACACCACTACCCAGGCGACTCTTTTTCGCGAACGCGCACATTCCTCGCGTTCGCGAAGCTCAACAATCCTCACGCCCAGTGATCTCTCTTCGTGTTCGTGACTCTCTGAGCGCGTTCATAAAAGCCAGCTGCCATGGCCCTTCGTGTTTGTGTTCGCATTCGCGTTCCCTCTTACGCGTTCGCGTAGATCAAATGGCCTTAGGCCCATCTCCCCCCTTCTTCTTCGCGTTCACGATGCCTGCGTTGGGTTCGCGTAGGCTTGCCCAAGCTCTTGCCACTTGCTCACGTTCGCGAAGTCCATCCCAGCAGCCCTGATTTCCTCTACGCGAATGCGGGACTTCCTTCACATTCGCGAAGGACACCAGACACCAACAACAGTAGTTCAAAACAACTCCAATTTGGTCTGACGCACACGTGAGGCCCCCGGGACCACGTCCAATCACCCAAACAAGATCCACAAGGTAACGCGGACCTACTCGAGGCCTGAAATCACATCAAACAATGCCGAAATCATGAATCATACCCCAACTTAAGCTTAATGATCTTTTGAACTTCCAACTTCTACATTCGATGCCGAAACCCATCAAATCACGTCCGATTGACTTCAAAATTTGCACACAATTCACATTTGAAAATACGGATCCACTCCAACTTCCTGATTCGGAATTCAGTCCCGATATCAAAAAGTCCACTTCTGGTCAAACTTCTCCAAGCCTTCAAATTTCTAACTTCAACCAAATGACTCCAAAATGACCTACAGACCTCCAAATTCATTTTCGGACGCACTCCCAATACCCGAATCACCATACAGAGGTATTCCCAAACTCGGAATCCCAAACGGACATCAATAACATTGAAATGTACTTCAACCCAAATTTATGAAATTCTTCCAAAGTGCCACCTTCAACAATAGGCGCTGAAACGCTCCCGGGCCATCCAATACCCGATCCGGACATATGCCCAAGTCCATAATCATAATACGAACCTGTTGGAACCTGAATTCCCTATTCCGATGTCATTTACTCAAAATCAACCATTCATAGATTCTTCCGACTTTAAGATTCAAAAATGGGAATTCTCCTTCCTAATCCACTTCGAACTCCCTGAATTTCAATTCCGACCATGCATACAAGTTATAATTCCTGAAGTGAAACTGCTCATGGCCTCAAACCGCCGAACAACGTGATAGAGCTCAAAATGACCAATCGGACCGTTACATTTTCTCCCACTTAAATATATGTTCGTCCTCGAACGTGCTAAGAACTGCTCTAGAGTTGTCCAAAATCTTTATTTAATACCTCGTGTACCTACCTCTTCTACCACAACCCAGTTGAGCACATCATCCCAATTAAACCTGCAATTCCTCCTTTTCATTTAGTCAAATAAGTCTAAGAGCCAAATTTCAACATTTGAAATCCTTTACCAGGTATGTTTCCACCACATGAATACCGTACCCATCACTGTACGATGTGCCAATACATGATCGTATACATGTTCTGAATCCACACCATGCACTGCTTAATTCACTTGCCATAATAACACTCTCTGCAATAACAATCACAATTCCATGAATTTGATGCACACAACATACCCCATGGCACATCTAATTCATGTTCCACCTGTTGCAATACTGTCACGATGGAAGAGATGTGTAGAAATTCACAACTAACTGCTGAGTCAACAAATCATTGAATATCTCCTCATAACAAGAACCATTACCTCATTATGAACAAAATAATGATATTTGCGCTCAAATATGCCACATATAAATCTGATCGCACTGATCCCATGTCGAATAATCTCGTCTCACCCAGTACAGGCTGCTCAAGCAATAATCCACCTAAGACACTGTCAAAAGTCTCGTATGATACCTCAATGTGCCAACAAGCTACAAACTCGAATGTGATACACAAGGGAACAAACTCTAGAAAGAACTACTCAACCCACATAATTAATTTAAATAACCGAAGAGATGTTATGAACCTTCCTAAGAAAACGAGAAGCAATACAAAAAATAATAGGCATGGATACTGTACTCAACATCACACCGTTGTGGCGTGCAACCCAATCCAACCATGATACCGTTGTGGAGTACGACTGGATCCAATCATGATACCCGTGGAGGCGTGCCACACGATCCACACATAATAATCTATAAGAAGATACTTACCGAGCAGAATGCTCATAACTGCGGAATATCTGAATATCCACCACAAGCACGCTAAGTGCATAATACAAATCATGGGGAGACTGATAGCGTCATACACTACAAAACTCAAGCACGACTAAGGTGCAATGAATGACCTGCATCTTGAGAGCCATCCTGCTCATATAATATCAGAAACTACACGGGATCTCAATACGAGTGCGAATAACCAAATCACCTCACAACCCACACGGCAGAATAGAGTATTACATGAAATAGCTGACGACGAAATAGAATCCAACATCTGAATACTCCTCCATAAACAATGCTATGCTAAAATTAACACGTCCGGCCTGATATAGAGCCCACATTCTCATTTAGATCCATCCACAGACCTCAACCTGATTCCGATCGTACCGCATTGGGCCAATAACCTTTCAGGGGTCCACAATAACTATTTTTTCCCATGACACACATGAACAACCATCAAATCCGGAAAAAACTTCCACACTCCTCAACCAAATGAACCGAGCGCCCTTCAGGAATAGGTTCTCAAATTAGTGGTAGTACCACAACCTCCATACTTGGTTCCAATCTTTAAGAAATCAAGTGACTACATGTCACACTTATATAATCTTCCTGTGGAACATGCTCCCACGATATTCCGCACCAGGTAACAAGTCTGCACATCCAGACCACCGGCCATATTAATAACCTAAGGCAAATCAAGAATACACAATCAGTACGCAAAGACTCTTACACAGGACACCGATCTCATGTGACACTGAAGACCGTACCAGCTTTCTCTAACCATCTGAATCCTTTTTCTGCTCATCCGAGCTTGTGACATTCTTGTCAACACTTAACTGCAACCTTGATCCTCAAATTCCAATTCCCATGCTACTCACTGCACCTAATCCTTCCAATACACAAGAGTACAAGAATTTCGTCATAGCTACTAAACCACTAATAGGGTACACAATTTTTCATATAGAAACCTTTCACTTAACTCATTTTAGGAGAACCATTGCAGCACGCGGCCGAGTTTCTATGACCGTAGAAAAGTACCACCCTCGAGTAGCTGTCTAAACCACCATAACCCTTCCGGGATCCATATACACATAACATGCCCTAATACTCGAACATACCGCCAAAAATCACATATATAAATTTACTCGCTGAAGGAGTTGACCATTACCACCATTATGCCAATTCAACAATTGCTAACCGATCCGACCTCTTTTATTTTACTCTGGACTTGGCTTGGGAATGATAATAGCTCCATTCAAAACATAACGAACCCAAATTCGCACTTATCCTAAGTTACCTTATTTCACGAGACCACATTGTATCAAAATACATGAGTTATCTCATGTCCTCCTTAAGCGCACAATAGCATTGCCAACTAGCACACTCCTTCTGGTAATTCCTCTATCAATCCGAAGTCATTTTCTCCCATTCCTGTCATGCTACACCTCATCCCGAAGATAACATAGAACACTCCAAACCCCTTTTCCTAATTCATTACAAAAGCTTGATACTTAACCATACAAAGTACTTGAAATCCTTAGGCACCACACTTAAATTTGAATCCACTAGGACCTCGTCCCGAAGAGAATTACCTCCAAGGCTCTACTAGAAAATGAACGCATTCTCAAAGAAGCATCTGACTGAATCGTCTTCTTTGTAACTCACCCCTACATAGAGCATAAATCTTGAGTCTTCCCAAAGAAAAAATGAATCGATAAAGCCAATTATAGCGCACAGTCCTCAAATGCTTTGCTCAAATCACCATTGTTGTTCTTTTCCTAAGTCGTAATAACCTAACAATATGTCGATAACCAGGAATCTCACATGTAGAACCATACGATCCAGTAAGCGGTGTGGCTCTCCCACTTAGCTTGAAGCTACCATTACATAACTCTGGAACCTACTAAGACTCCTTATCACCCATTGACGTGATCTTGCACAATCAAGCCGCCAAATTCCTCGAAATCCTTCTGCTAACATTTCATGAACACTCTGAATAACTAGCCACATTTGCATATTTGACCTCTTACCGGATAACCATTGAAATTATTAGTAGAAGCTTAGTCAACACCATGCAACCACGAACCTGCTCACATGAAATAACTCACCTTTGGAAAGTACATGCCGACATCTTCCAACATCACTGCACTGGGTACAATTACTACAAAAACAGTAACTCATCCTGAGCCCATGCTTATTCACTAGCTGTACAAGTTCGTTCACTCCTCATGGACGTCAACTAATGGTCTGACAATACATTCCAACCCCAAATCATGTTGTAGCCTTCTTCATATCCAGTAACTCCACTCTGTCGTATCCTATCTTCCATCATATAACAGCCAATATTCCAAATTAAGCCTGCAGACCTAGTCACTCCCCATGATGAGTCCCAAATCACTCTGAATTTTACTCAAGACGTGCAGCTATTTACCACAGAACCCATATGACACTCCGCCACTCTCCCACTTTGGTCAACCCTCTCCTTTAAGAAACTACCAGACTCCTATTTCTTCCCCTGGCCTTCTAGAAATTTAACCACCGCAAGATGCCTCCCATGTATTCTTCCTGATCCCTTACTGCCCAAATACCGCCTCAAAGAAAAATATGTCCCTACGGCACTAGATCTGACCAATTGCTACCAACTCTAAGCCTTCCCGAAGACCATCTTTCTCGAGCCATCAACACTATGAACACTGATTCAATCCAGAGCCAATGCAAATCGCGATCTCTGACAGCCTTTTCCCTGGAACCATTTCACAATACTCTGGCGCAAAGGCAAATTGAAGAAGACCATAACAACGGCAAACTTAAAGCATTCAACAAGGATGGGGAAACCACATCACAGATGAAAATCCCACAATGCTAAAAAAATATCAAGTCTAATTACTCCATCAACCCAAACCTGAGCATTCATAGTCTCATTGCCTTCCCTCCGAGGGAACTAAATATTGAACCTATAAGCCGTGAACTGTGAAATAATTCTATCAAGTCATTCCTGCCACGATCCATAAATAAGCATCCTACCATTACACCAACACGGCACGATAGCAACGCACAAGTCATCATAAAATTAGTGACCAACTTCAAAACCATATGAAATGCTGATACTTAGTAGAAATGACAGAACATCCTTCTGCAAGGAAAAGATAATAGCACAATCAATTACACAGGGAGAAACATCATGCACCATATCTATAATACCATTAAAGTTCCTCGATCCCCAATTTATAACAAGCGTTTCACGTCATATACGATTGGATAGGAAAGAAATAAAGGCATACGCCTTGAAGGAATCAAATCGCACGATGAGGAATCAAGAAGGGAAGTGCTTCTAACAGAGCTATAGCATCTCGAAGATAAGTATGGATGTCTCCGTAGCGATCCGCAGGACTCCACTAGACTCGCTCATGACTCGTGAGACCTAAGTGAACCTAATGCTTTGATACCATGTTGTCACGACTAAAAATCCATTAAAGGTCGTGATAGAGCCGGACACCACTGTCAGGGAAAAAAACACTTAATAGTTAGTTAAACTTTCATTTTAATATTTTTGAAATCATGAATTTCCTTCAATTTAACTAGTAAAGATAAACTTTACAGAATAATAATGTTGTTTTCCAATTTCAAGACTGAATATCCCCTGATCATCCTAGAGTCTGGTGTCACATATACATGAGCATTTACTAAGAAGTAAAATAAAATACAATAACTGTCCGTAATACAAAATTTGGGCGGAAAAGAAAATACAAGAGATCTAAAGAAGACTCTGTTGGCTACGGATCGTAATATGCAGTGCAACTTACCTAAGTCTCTGCACGCGTACACAACTCTGCTTTTTCAAGGCCGCTAATCCTAAATGCACTTGTACAAAAATGTGCATCAAATGTAGTATGAGTACGTAAAACAAAGCGTACCAAATAAGTATCCCGTCTAACCTCGAAGAAGTAGTGATGAGGGGTCAACTTCGAAACTTACGAAGGGAAAATAATATGATTGTAACGACCCGACCGGTCATTTTGTGTATCAGGACCCCGCTCCCCTAAAAGAGACTTCCTGTAATGGCTAGTTATGATTTATGACTTGCGGGGACGGGTGGTTCGGGATTCAGAAGCGTTTAGAGTAGTATAGGAACACTTGGTTCCTTAACGTTGGCCTTTAAGGCCAAGTTTGACTTCGGTCAAAATTTTGAGTAAACGACCTCAGAATCAAGTTTTGACAGTTCCAGTAGCTTCGTATGATGATTTCGGACTTGGGCGTGTGCCCCGAACGGGTTTTCGATGATCCGGGAGCTTTTCAGCGCCAAATAGTTAGATATGATTCCTTAAGTTTAAGAATTGAGGTTTGGAATGTGTTTCTGTGTTATCGAGCTCCGAATGGAATTATGAGACCGGGACTAGTTCTGTTATGTCATCTATGACTTGCTTGCAAAATTTTGTGTCATTCCGAGTAGTATAGGTCGGTTCGGCGCATTGAAAGCGAATTCTAGAAATATAAGTTCAAAGTTTGATTAAATATGGTTTTGGGGTCGAATTCTTAGTTTTGTTATTGTTTTTCACGTTCCAAAAATTCGAGCGAGTCCGTATCATGAATACAGACTTGCTAGTGTGTTTGGACAGGGTCCCGAGGGGATCGGGTGAGTTTCAGCCCCCTCAGAGTTAAATTCAAAACACAAGATTTTCACTAACTGGTTTCCTACAATGCGATCGCGGGTGCATTAATGTGATCGCATAGAAGAAGTGGCAGGGTGTGGGCAAATGCCATGTGCGATCGCACGAGCCTATCTGCATTCGCACATGGGTTATCTGTGGCCTGGCCATGTTTTATTCTCCGCGTTCGTACCCCCTCCCCCGCAAGCGCACAGACCTTGACCAGTTGGCTTCCGCGATCGCACTGGCCCTACTGCGACCGTACACAAGGGGCAGTTGGGCAGTATTAATTTTAAATGGGACTTAGTCCCCTTTTAGCCATTTTTCTTCATTTGGGGCGATTTTTGGGAGCTTTCAAAGAGGATATTTCACCTAGCAACTGAGAGGTAAGTGATTCCTACTATAATTTAAGTTTAATACTTGGATTCTTAGGTAGATTAACTCATTAATTAGTGGAAATTCGAGGGTGAGAGTAAAAAACTAGGTTTTATAGAAATTGGGAGAAATACCAAGGAATTTTTCCATGAAATCAAACAAAAACTATATATTAATGATCCTTAGGCTATGGGTAAGTGTTTCCTTCAAAAATTTCCGGAATCCGAGCACGTGGGCCTGGGGGTGTATTTTGAGATATTTCAAATTAGGCTAAATTGGTTAATTTAAATAGGGAAATTCCATACTTTTGAGAATATATTGATGTATTTATGTAACATTTAGCTAGTTTCGACTCCTTGGGTGATGAGTTGGGTGTTTCGGGCGCATTTTTGACCCTGGGAGTAGGTTCAACGCGAGGTGAGTCTCCTTTATAACCTCGTAAGAGGGAATTGTACCCATAGGTGATTTAAATTCTATGTGTGATGTTTGTGGGGGCTACGTACGTACAAAGGGACGAGAGTCCATATGTAGCGGCTATTATTATTATTATGTTCGAGTAGTTAGTCCCACATCATGCCTTGTGTTCTTCCTCGTAATGAATTATATGTTATGAATTCATGTGATATGTAGTATTGGTCCCATGAGATTTATGGAATTTGATAATTTTAAGGAGTTGATTATGGAAAGTAGTTTTAAAAGAATATTGTGTGTGCATGTGACCGCTTCGCAATTTACATTATGCGAGCGGAGTGTGATTTCCTCCACTCTCATAGGAGCGGGTCGTACACCACGACGGATTGAAAGATGCACTTATGGTTCAGGCCGTTCGACCCTCGGCAGTGCATTTTATGTCAAAGATGCACTTAAGGTTCGGGCCGTTCGACCCTCGGCAGTGCACATACATGATTATTTTTATGTCTCGGGCGGGTTGTCCTTATCTCGTATGCGCATGATAAATTGTTACTGAATTCATGGATATTGATTTTACAAATATTTGGGGGAAGATGAAGTAGTAATTGTTTATTTAATTCCATTATTTACTTGGATTTCAGTGCCTTATATATTTGTTGCTTTACTACCTTTACATGCCTACCGTTTTCATCATATTCTGTTAACATATATTGTTGGACCTTAGTGAGTGTTAAGTCGACCTCTCGTCACTACTTCTTCGAGATTAGACGGGATACCCACTGGGTACATATTTATTTATGTACTCGTGCTACTCTTTTGTACTTAATTGTACAGGTTCTAAAACTGTTGCATCTGGTTACCAGACCGGAGCTCGATTCTAATTATAGTTTGATCTGACATCACAGTGAGCTGCTCATCCTGACGATCCTTGGCAGAACCATGGAGTTTCTTTTGCTTATTTCCCGTATATTTCTTTCTGACTATATTATTATTTTTTATATTCTATTAATATGCCCGTAGGACTTGTGACACTAGTTCCTAGAACAAACGTGGTAGTTATTATGGATTACGGGTCTGTATATATATATATATATATATATATATATATATATTGGCTCACGCCTCCTTATGATCGCTTTTGATTAAAACTTGTTAATTATCCTTTTCGGTTTATGTTTCAAACTTTAAAACTTGGTATATGTTAAATGTTTAATCAAATAAGAAAGAACCCTTAGTAAATTGAGTGTTGGCTTGCCTGACCCTACTGTTGGCGCTTCATGATCTAAGATAGGATTTTGGGTCGTGACAACATGGTATCAGAGCTCTAGGTTACCGTAGGTCTCACAAGTCAGGGGAAAACCTAGTAGAGTCTTGCAGATCGGTATGGAGACGTCTGTACTTTTCTTCGGGAGGCTATAGGGTGTCAGGAAACCTATCCTTATTTTTATTCTATCGTGCAGACGATGGTTTGCTAAATCTCATTCTTCTATTCTCTCACAGATGGTGAGGATGCGTGCATCCGATGTTCCAGACCCGGGAGAGGCCACTACCCCCGTTGTCCGAGGCCGTGGCAGAGGCTGGGGGAGGGCACCGGCCCGAGGTAGGGGAAGAGGGCTTCCCAGAGCTATTCCAGTTGCACCACCACCAGAGGGTCCTATCATAGAGGATCAGAACGAGGTACCTCCAGTAGATCCTGCTCCAGTGGATTTCATGACGCCACCAGGCTTCCAGGAGGTCATGGGCCGTATGATGAGATTTATGGACACCATGTCACAGGTTGGTTTATTTCCAGCAGATCCCGCCGCTTCTCAGGATGGAGGGGGAGTCCAGACCCCTACTGCCCAGGCTGCAAGCCAGATAGCTGCATTACAACATACCTTGGGTACACTTCTCGTGGGTGGGGTCCAGCCTGTAGCAGTAGCACCTTAGCCTATACCAGCTGCGGATGGCAATTCACATAAGTTATTGGACAAATGGACTCGATTGCACCCTCCAGTCTTAGGGGTGAGTGGCACGAGGATGCCCAGGATTTCATTGGCAGGTGCAGGGACAGACTGCACAACATGAGGATACTAGAGTCCCATAGAGTGGAATTCACTACCTTCTAGTTGAGGCATAACTCGTAGGTGGTGGCAGTTCTATATTCTCAGTAGACCAACAAATTCTCCTCCTGTCACTTGGAAGCAGTTCACTCAGATGTTTCTAGACAGATATATCCCACTCTCTGAGAGGGAAGAGCTGTTGTATCAGTTTGAGCAGCTAGAGCAGGAACAAATGTCAGTGACAGGTTATGGGGCCAGATTTTCAGAATTGTCTCTCCATGCACTCATGATACTACCTACTGATGCCGAAAGGGTGCGGAGATTTGTGGCTGGATTGCATCCAGGTATTAGGGACACCATGGCCCGAGAGGTGGAGATGGGTACTCCATATCAGCTCGTGGTAGAGATTGCTCGCAGGATCGTGGTGTATCGGTCGAGCAGCAGGGAGCAGGGGAAGAAGGAAAAGAGGGCTAGATTCTCCGGAGATTTCAGAGGTGCCCCAGTTAGGGGCAGATGTCAGTTTAGCAGTAGTCAGCTCAGAAAGCCTTAATATTTATCACCTCCACCACCTCCTCGAGGTGTTCTAGCAAGGCCTCATTTCAGCGCCATGCCAGAGCTTTCCTACGATCCTCCAGCCATTCAGAGTTCACCCACTGGTTATTCCAGTCATCTGAGATCCTCCAACCCCTACTTCAGTGCTATGCTAGAGTGCTCACATCGCTCTCCGTCCATTCAGGGTTCTTCTTCGGGGCAGCAGACTGTGGTACCTGGATATTGTTATGAGTGTGGGGAGCCAGGTCATATGAGGATGCATTGTCCCAAGTTTCAGGGCAAGGCAGTGCAACAGGGTTATCAGCCGATGGGTCCAACACCAGCAGTCCGGCCACCTAGAGGTGGAGGACAGGTCGGCAGGGGTCATCCGAGAGGTGGAGGCTAGTAAGGGGGAGGTCAGTCAGCTCTTGTTCACCCTGGTGGAGCTCAGTCTTTCGGTTCTCGAGCTAGATTCTATGCCATTCTGTCCATATCAGATGCAGTGGCCTCAGACGCTGTGATCACAGGTATCAACTCAGTATGTGGTAGAGAGGCTTCAGTAATATTTGATCCAGGATCCATCTATTCATATGTTTCAGCATTATTTACTCATTTTTTGGATGCTCCTCGTGATTCCTTGGGTTCTCCTATATATTAGTCCACTCCTGTGGGTGATCCTGTGGTGGTAGACCGGATCTATCGTTCTTGTGTGATCACATTCTATGGATTCGAGACCAGAGTAGACCTTTTATTGCTCGACATGGTCGATTTTGAGGTTATTCTAGGCATGGATTGACTATCTCCTTATCATGTCGTGCTATATTGCCAGGCCAAGACAGTTACTTTAGCCATGCCCGAGTCGCCTAGGCTGGAGTGGAGAGGTTCCTTAGTTAGTGCAGCCAGCCGAGTTATTTCATTCCTGAAGGCTTTCCATATGGCCGAGAAGGGTTGTCTGGCCTATCTCGCTTATGTGCAGGACACCACCGCCGAGTCTCCGACGATTGATTAAGTGCCAGTTGTTCGAGATTTTGCTGATGTATTTCCTTCAAACCTTACGGGAACACCTCCGGATCGTGATATTGATTTCTGCATTGATGTAGCTCCAGAAACTCAACCTATTTTCATTCCCCCGTACCGTATGGATCTGAAGGAGCAACTTGAGGAGTTGTTGGCTAAGGGATTTATCAGACGACTGTATCGTTGTGGGGTGCTTGAGTCCTATTTGTGCAGAAGAAGGATGGGTCTATGCGGATGTGTATTGATTACCGCCAGTTGAACAAGGTCACCATTAAGAACAAGTATCCTTTGTTGTGAATCAATGGTTTGTTTGACCAGCTGCAGGGTGCTAGGGTGTTTTCTAAGATTGAGTTGATATCGGGATATCATCAGTTGAAGATTCGAGCCTCAGATGTTCCGAAGACTGCTTTCCGTACGAGATATGGCCACTATGAGTTCCTGGTGATATCCTTTGGCTTTACTAATGCCCCAACAACATTCATGGACTCTATGAATAGGGTGTTTAGGCCGTATATTGATTCTTTTGTCATTGTCTTCATTGATGGCATCTTGATTTACTCACGTAATCTGGGGGAGCACGAGCAACATTTGAGAGTTGTGCTACAGACTTTACGGGAACAAAAACTATATACTAAGGTCTCCAAGTGTGAGTTCTGGTTGGATTCCGTAGCATTCTTGGGGCATGTTGTATTCACAGAGGGTATCAAGGTTGATCGTAAGAAGATCGAGGCAGTTCAGAGTTGGCCGCGTCTTGCTTCAGCTATAGAGATAAGGAGAATTTTGGGCCTCAGAGGCTTTTATCGCCAATTTGTGGAGGGGTTTTCTTTGATTGCAACTCTATTGACTAGATTGACTCTGAAGAATGCTCCATTTCAGTTTTCTGACGAGTGTGAGGCCTGCTTTCGGAAGCTCAAGGCAGCATTAACTTCAGCACCAGTTCTGGTATTGCCTTCCGGTTCTGAGATGCACACAGTATATTGCGACTCTTCACGTGTTGGCTTGGGTGTGTGTTGATGAAGGATAAGAGAGTTATTGTTTGTGCTTCGTGCCAGCTGATGGTTCATGAGAAGAATTACCCTGTGCACGACTTGGAGTTGGCGGCGATTATTCATGCTCTTAAGATTTGGAGGCAATACTTGTAAGGGGTGTCATGTGAGGTTTATACAGACCACCGCATCTTGTAGCACTTGTTCAAGCAGAGAGATCTTAATTTGAGGCAGCGCAGATGGCTTGAGTTGTTGAAAGATTATGATATCACTATTATTTATCATCCGGGCAAAGCAAATGTGGTAGCAGATGCGTTGAGTAGGAAGGCAAAGAGTATGGGTAGCTCGACTTATATTGCAGCAGAGGAGAAACCTCTAGGCTCGGACATTCAGTACTTGGCTATTCACCTGGTGAGGTTAGACCTGGTGAGGTTCACCCTGGTGCTACAAAGATGTATCGCGATTTGAAGCAGCATTACTAGTGGAGGTGGATGAAGAGGGACATTGTGAAGTATGTGACTAGGTGTCATAATTTCCAGCAGGTTAAGTATGAGCACCAAAGTCCAGGAGGCCTACTTCCGCAGATGCCCATTCCTGAGTGGAAGTGGGAGCACATCACTATGGACTTCGTGGTTGGGTTGCCTTGGACTTTGCGGAAGATTGACGCGGTTTGGGTCATTATGGATAGAATGACCAAATCGGCGCATTTCTTTCCAGTAGCTACTACATATATTTCTGATAGGCTAGCCCATATCTACATTCAGGAGATAGTCCGGTTGCACGGCGTGCCTGTGTCCATTATATCAGATCGAGGTCCTCAGTTCACCTCGCACTTCTGGAGAGCATTACACAGTGGGTTGGGCACCTAGATAGACCTCAACACATCATTTGACCCTCAGACTGATGGCCAGTCGCAGCGTATAATTCAGATATTGGAGGACATGCTATGGCATGTGTGATTGACTTCGGAGGTTATTGGGACCAGTTCTTTCCTTTGGCCTAGTTTTCTTACAATAATAGTTACCAGTCCAGCATCGAGATGGATCCATTTGAGGCTTTGTATGGTCGGCGATGTCGTTCTCCTATTGGGTGGTTTGAGCCTGGCGAGGCTAAGTTATATGGCACCGACCTGGTGAGAGATGCTTTGGAGAAAGTGAAGCTGATTCAGGAAAGGCTCCGCACATCACAATCTAGACAAAAGAGTTACGCGGGTCAGAAGGTGCGTGGTGTATCATTTATGGAGGGAGGTAAAGTTCTGTTGAAAGTCTCGCCGTTGAAGGGTATTATGAGGTTCGGGAAGAAGGGCAAGATGAGCCCAAGGTTTATAGTTCATTTCGAGGTATTGATGTGAGTTGGAGGGGTTGCTTATGAGCTTGAATTACCTCCCAGTTTATTAGGATTTCATCCACTCTTTCATGTATCCATGCTCCGGAGGTACCATGCCGACTTCTCTCACGTGGTTGATTTCAGCACTATCCAGTTGTAAACATGTAATTTTTGACCTTCCCCGTAATTTTACACAGTATAGCATTTAAATATTTAGTTTAGGTCTAATATCGCTATTTTAACTAGTTTTTACTTTATTTTATCACAAAAAACTAAAATTATAAGAAAATAGTTTCACTTTTAATATTTAGTTTTATTTTTAGTAATATATTTTGATTAAATTAAGAGTAAGTTTTTATTTCATTTTTTATAAACACAATATATCTTTTTTTAGTCTTCCTAACCCAAAACAAAAATCAAAACCAGACCTGGACCCAACCCAATTCCCAAGCCCATTCCCCTTGGCCCAATACCCATCTCCCTCACCTATTAAAACAACCTAGACCTAAAGAGCTAGAAGACAGACCCCCTCCTAATCTGGAAAAGGGAGGCAGCCGCAACCCCCTTCCCTTCTTCTTTTCTTCTTTTCTTCTCAACTCCCAAACCAGGCAGCCTTCC